>JAKSZT010054047.1:906442-961497 GCA_026826555.1 Tolypeutes matacus
AGAACCTAGCTTTTTATCTCTCCTTCCCCACTCTGTGATCCCAAAGTAACTCCAAGGAACCCTAGGAGAATCTAATGTTCCATCCATCTCTCAGATTCTTGCTGAGGCTTGCTGGGACTAAATATTTCCAGCAAAGGGGCTCAAGTCTTACTGATCTGGGGCATTGATATCACCCAAAGCAGCAAAGCTATGTAAGTTCACTTTTACAGCTCTGGTCACCAGAGGTTTATTCTTATTTCAGAGTGAGTTACCTTAAAGATCTCAAGCAATGGAAGTTTAAACTTCTGTAGATACACATATTATTGTCAACCTATGGTCAAGCATTGATCTTTGTCATTTTAAGTAAGTGAAGAGTGTGCTAGGCATTATTAAGGATTCAGGAATAAGTTACCCATTAGGAGCTTGCAATCTAGGTGGGAAAACCAAGCATAAGCAGATTTACATATTCTTTCTGGTTTTTGCTTTTCATATTTACAATTTCTGCTGCTTCACCTTATCTTTTGTATGTACTTCCAGGCTGGTTCTACTAAGTGGACAAAAGCAATAGTTCATATAACAGGAGATGGCAGAAACTGAGGAGCTTGTGGGTCAAGCGTCACACCCAGGTAATGCCCCTGCTATGTTCCCTGATGGGGTAATTAGGAAACTGATGACAGTTATTTAATCAAGAGCAAGTGGGCCAAGACTGTATTTAACCACAGTCATTGTTCACTGCTCTTTATCCAGAAGCTGCTTTCTCATGACATGTTTTAATAGTGAATTAATACTAATTATTATTTTTCCTTTATTTTTAAAGAAGATTTAGAGTATATAAATATTCCATCAAAAATATAGGGGCTTCCCATATACCCCACCCTTCCTCTTCCCTCCTTTTCCCCCATTAACATCTTTCATTAGCATGGTACATTTGTTACAATTCATGAACATATATTGAAGCATTCTTTCTTACTAAGCATGTCTACAGTTTACATGATGGTTTACACTTTGTATTGCACAATTTTATATGTTTTGACAACATATATACTGGTCTCTATCCCTCATCACAATGTGATGCAGGGCAGTTCCAGTGTCCCAAAGTGCCCCATGTTCCACCTTTTCTTCTGTCTCCCTCCACTCAGAACCTCTGGTGACTACTGATTTTATATCAATGTTACAAGTTCTTCCATTAATAGAATAATAATAATAAGTCTAATTTAGTCCATAGTTGCATTCTTCCCTTATGTGTGTTCATTCCACAATCTTGAGGATTTGGAGATGGTGATGCCCATTCTGCTTCTGATTGACAGAGGCCTTAGATCCCATGGGGAATACTAATTATTTTAATAGTACCCAAAGTAGCCTATATATAATATTGTGGACTCTCCTACCAGCAATGCCATTTGTAGGGCTTTTTTTCCTTTCTTTAAAAAGATTCCAGATAATCCCCTTGTTCTCTCTGAGGGTGACCTCTCTTAGAATGGGAAAGGTAAGGTCCCTGGAACATGTCAGGTGACTTTTCTCTGAATGGTAGGCAGAGGCACATAGGAGTGTCCCTTAAAGCAGGAAGTCTTAACCAAGGGTCCATAATTTCAAGGGGACCGTGAGCCTGAATTGAAAAAAGTCAACTTATCTTTATTTTCACTGATCTTTAACTGAAATCTAACATTTCCTTCACTTATGAATGTATGTAATAAATAAATTACAGTAGTATTCATTTCACCTGACTGGCAATGAGGTCAATGGAATAAAAATGGTTAAGAACCCCTGCCTTGAAGGGTCAGTAAGGATGTCCTCCTCCCTCAGAAGGCTGGTCTAGGTCCCCAGGAGCCAATGAGGGAAACTTTCATAGAAAATGGCAGGAAAGTAGCCACTAGGTGCAGAGAACACGGGTGCAATCAGATATGTTTTTTTGAGAATTTTGAGAATTGAAGAGGAAAAGTTTCCTGGCTCTGTCAGAGGAAAGGGAAGCAGGGTTTCTAGTCAGTGAGGTGGTGGGCATCTGAAGCATGGCTTGGCACATTTAGGGCACCCTCTGTTGTCCTTTGCCCTGAAGCATGGGACTGTTCTCCTTGGAAGAAACATGCAGGCTCTGGCAAGAGTCTGGATCAACAATGAGCCTGCATCCTAAAGCAGGTTGTTTGGGATCAGTTTTTAAAAGTGATACCTTGTGGCAGCAAGAAACAAACAGCAAGCACCTCTATTGCTCCTTTCTAGGATGATTTAGAATAAAATGCTGGAAAAGGCAAAGGGATGCTTGAGAAATTATAAGGAATAACATGAGATGTGGTCCAGGTACATTCCAGTTTTACCCAGTTGCAATTCAATGTAAAAATTTTGTCCTTATGATATAAATCCAAAATGGAATACTTTCTCCTTTCTAGATGTTTTTGTTGTTGTTGTTGTTTTTAGAAATTGAAGAAAAATTTTAAAATTTTTTGCTGTTTTGTCTCACTTCTTAGCCTTTGCTTCAGTTGAGAAAATCAACTTCCAGTTGATTATCAGATTGCCAGTTCTAAGAACTTGAAACTAAGGGTGATGGTATTGTGGACTTGTCCCATGTTTTGTACCTGTTGTTAAGATACAATGCAAACACTGTTTACATAAAGGACTTTATGATATAAAAAGTAGCGATCGAGGCCCTGCATCCTTTTACTTTCTTTCCACAGAGATATCATGGAAACATCGGGAATTCTGGAGACTTTTTGAAATGCAGACTAAAGTGTTCTTCAGCCTGCGACTAGCCCAGGTGCTTTAGTAGGAGGTTCTTTTTCTTCTCAGCTTATTCCTTTCCAGCTGCAGCTACTGAGCCAGCAAACACTTGGTATTTACTTTTTTTTTTTTTTTTGAGGTACCAAGGCCTGAGATTGAACCCAGGACCTTGTATGTGGTAATCTGCTGCTCAACCACTGAGCTACACCGGCTCCCCCTAGTTGGTTCTTTCATTTGTTTGCTTGGGTTTTTTTTTTGTGTGTGTGTGTGTGAACATGCTTGTACTTCAGATGGTCCACCTCAGCCATTCTAACTTCAGGATTGAGCTCAACTCTAAGAATTCATCCTGGCTGAATTCAAGGGCTGCGTACCAGAGAACAGATGTGGCTGAAGCAGTTGAGCACCCACCTCACACATGGTATGTCCCAGGTTCAGTTCCTGGAGCCTCCTGAAAAAACAAAAACAAACAACAAGCAAACAAACTATAAAACCAATTCAGGGAAGCAAATGTGGCTCAGTGGTTGAGCACCTGCTTTCCACATCTGAAGTCCCAGTCCCCAGTACAAAAAAAAAAAAGTAAATACCACAGGAGTGGATGTAGCTTATGTGGTTGAGCACCTGCTTTCCACATACAAAGTCCTGGGTTTGATCCCCAGTACCTCCTAACAACAAAAGAAACAACAACCAAATTAAAAAAAACACAAGGGTTCTTTTTGAGCAGGAGGTAGCAAAGACCCAGGCTCTGGAATACACCACAGCTCTGCACTAGGCTATTCCTTAGTGCTGGTTCTGGCTCCAGGATGAGTAGAGGTTGTGCTGGAAGACTCAAGGATGAACAGAGAGGGAAGGCTGCCTGAGCTGTCGGCAAGACCTAGGTCTGGAGGCCAGTGCTGGAGGCTGGACCTTCCCTTCTGTCCTGGTCTCGAAGCTCCTTTTCTCAAGTTCTTCAGGGAAAATGGCCTCCCAATGTCATGTGCAGTTTCAGGGCCTCATGACCTAATATGAGCTTAGAGAGTTATCACTTTTTGGGATCAACTCTTCTACTTCACCTCACAGCTATTTCTGAAGGCACAAGGCAGCCCCAGGAACTCTGGGTTAGGATCATTTCTAAACCTTCACCACGAGGATTCACCTATTTCCCCTTTCTAACCAGGTGAACATAACCGAGGGACACTTTTAAAAACCCATCCAAACCATGACATTTTAATTATACCCTTTCATTAGGATTATGGGCCTTCCAGCTTTCACTTGCTTAACCAAGGGAAATCACTTAAGTGAATGAATCTCTGTAGAAGTACAAGCGTCTGCTTCTTGATTTCTGTTCTTGACTATGTCAGGAAGCAGCTACTAATGTCTCATGTGAAGAATGGGAAAATGTCTTCAAATTTAGTCTCTGAGGGTATCCTTCTGGTAGAACTTCCTCCAACACTCTTGTATTCCTTATATACTTTTGTCAGTATTCTCATTTTACAAATGAAGTAACTGAAGTGTAAGGAGATAAAGTGATTTGCCCTGGTCATATGGCCTGTACTTTCCTCTGAATTCTGCTCCTATTCAGTTTATTTCCTAGTCTGAAAGGCCTCCCCGAGGTTTCCCTTGAATTGAAATGTGGCTTTCTTCACTCCACGCTTAGCCCTGCTCTGAGCTTCATTCTGCATAGTTTGATTTCCTAAAACTTCATGTTAGTTGAAAAATGTCCAGCCACTTTGACTTCTACAGACATCCAAACAAGAACATTTCATCTGGGGAGATATGATGGACTCTGCACTTTGGAACTAGATGCAAAAGTTCCTGTGTCTCTGGGATGTAGGAACTGAACTGTAATGACCCAACAGTGCTTATTTCTAAAATGAGCTTAGAGGGAACTCTTGAAACTTTTGGGCTTGGGTATTGGTAAGTTGAAGTTGAGGCAAACATTCCATGACCCAAAACCTATATACTTATTAGTAACTTTTGTTTATTTTTAGTTGACAATGATTTGTTTAAAGAACCACTGAAAAAAAGAAGACGATCTGATCGAGACCTGCGGTACCAAGCATTTCCCTCAGTGGAGCAAAGTGCTCTTAAGGAATGTGAGTGTTATGAAACTGCTGTATAGCTTATTTGTTTTTTTCCAAATGTGTCAAAGTGTTCAAAGGAAGAGAAGGTTAAATTCCGAAACAGGATGAAACATCTTCAAATGAATCTGGTCCGATAGAGAAGCCTCTGGGTAGAAGAGAGTGTGAAAATGGTTAGTTTTGTGTTTTACTAAGTGCTTGTGTTGTGTACCTGCATTTTCTTCTTTTTATGATCACAGAAGAGAAGACTCTTGGGAGCTAAAACCCATGGTAAGGTATATAATGACTTCTGTTTCTAGGAGATTCAGGGCTGGCCTGCTCCTATGGGTGGCTCTCAGAATTCATGATTGCTATCTCTAATGAGCTATTATCCCTAGTGTTGATAGTTTGCTATCCTTGTTTATTTGGCTTCTTAGTTCACTTTTTTTTTTCCCCTCCAATGGTCAGCAGGCTCCTCCTGTGGAGACCTTGTACTTGATCCCTACCATGTGCATTCTAGCTAATACATGTCTATTGATTCCAGATGAAAAATTGGAGTCACGGACCAGAAGGGTTCTGAGCAACACTTATCAGAAACTTATTCAGTCTGTCTTCCTGGATGACAACATTCCCAGTGGAGTCAAGTATCTCATGTGAGTCTGAATTCAGCCACCATCAAATTTCTGTGTCACATAATTCCTTACTTGATTGTGGGTGCTTGTGCCTTTCCCTATAATGAGAGGGAATTTTCAGTTACAAACTGAAATTAGCAGCAAAGAAGGCTGCTAATTTCTATACCAATGAGCCATCACTATTATTGCTGATAATTACTGCTCATTGAGCTCTCATTCTTGACAGGTAATCTGAAAATCCTTGAAATTTACTTGTATCAAATTTCATTGAATCATCCCAATACCTCTATAAAGTAGGAACTATTATTATCCTCCCTGTTTTACTGAAATTTACTGAGCAAAGTTACCCTGTTAGTAAGTGGAAAGGCCAGGTTTCCAGCCCAGGCTGTGTGATTCCAGGGCCTTGTGCCCTCAAATGTTGATGCTGAACTGACTTGAAGGACTTGAGTGGTAAGAAGGCTACCACAATTTCTCCTGCTCAATTGAACTCCTGTGTTGCTCCTAATACCCTACCTCTGCATAAATTTTATTTCTAGGGGCAAGAAAATATAATTTCCATAGAGCCCAAATAGGAATACTTCACATCTATATAGCTATTATAGAGTTTCTGTAGAAAATCATTGCCAAGCATTTTTTTAAAACAAAATTTCACTTGCTCCACAGGACAACACTATGTAGTAAACAGGGATTAACATTCCCTTTTGACCAAGGAGAGAGCAGAGACTCAGAAAGTTGTAGTGACTTGCCCAGGATAAGAAGTCAGTTCTTTTATATTCTATTCCAAAGCTCTTTCCACTATACTTTGATGATAATGATAATGTGCATTTTAAAATTGATCCAGAAACAGATTTCTTGCCTTGATTGAAAAGCCATCACTGGATCCAATCTATATTGGATTACTTGGAAGCACTGGGGCTGGGAAGAGCTCCCTGATCAATGCTGTCATCCAGCAAGCCATATTTCTACCTGTGTCTGGAGAAAGTATGTGTACTTCATGTATTGTGCAAGTGAGCTCAGGCTGCTGTGATCAGTATGAGGCCAAAATCCACCTTCTCTCTGACCAGGTAAGTGTTTTGATTCTTTCCTTCCTTCCTTCCCTCCCTCCCTCCCTCCCTCCCTCCCTTTCTTCCTTCCTTCCCTCTCTCCCTTCCTTTCTTTCTTCCTCCCTTTTCTTTATTTCCTTTTCATTCTCTCTCAGGGATTAGCATTATATTCCTTGTAAATATAGCTCATGCTTTTGTTGAATGAAAAGAACATATTGTAAAATGAAAAAGTTCAATAGAACGACATGGAAGGTCAAACCCAGGTCCTGTCATAGCTAATTGTGGGATTTGTGGGGAAAATACTTCCCTCTTTGTGTCCCTATTTCCTCATCTACAAAATAAGGGAGTTGGATTAGATGCTCTCTTGGGTGATTGGCAGCTGCACATTCTCTGAATATGCAGCCCCATTGCCCTTCAAGGATGCTGAACCTTTATAAGCCACTTGGAAGGAAAAAGAATTTTGGAAATGATAGGTACACAAGAAAGCTTTCCAGGCAAGGGGGCTGGAACAAACACAAGGATCTTCTTGAAACAAAAGCCTCCTCCCTCTGTCATCCTTCTGTCTATCTATGTCATGCGGGGCTTGGCCCTACTCTGCCTTTGCAGGAATGGAAGGAGGAACTGAAGAACTTGACTACACTCCTGCATGGGATGGAAGATTTGGACAGAGAAGAGGAGGATGCATGGAACAGGGATGATGCAGTGGAGGAAGCCATCTGGAAGCTACAAATGTTTTATGGAAAGGGAGCAGAAAGTAAGAACTGTGAGGAGTTACTAAGGACAAAGCCCAAAGGAAAGATTCCCACCTCCAGAATCATCACCCTCAAGGCAGAGGAGGTATCTTCAAGAATTTTTTTCTTTATTTTATCATATTGAAGTATAACAATTGAATCCATGTAGGGGACTTGCTCAAATATTTTTTATCGGAATTAAGTTAATACCCAAATCAGAAATATCTGTGACCCAATTTATCTTTCTTTCATTGTTTACATCTGTCAAATGGGAATTTTTAGTGTCTGATAGGGGAGATTTTGTGTATAGAAAAAAACTATTTACAGTTACTTGAGGGTTCATTAGGGTTGATTTTGTTTGCAAATGATAAAAATATAAGTGACTTATAATAGTTTAAAAAGGGGTTTATTATTTTTCTCACATGAGAAGTCTGGAGGTGTTAGGGTACTTGAGGCCATACAGTAGCCCAATAATACTAAGCTCAACATCTCTATGGTTCCCCTGGCCTTTCCATCATACTTGTCACCTCATAGTCATAAGATTGCTATCCAAGTGCCAGGTGTCATAGCAGGAAGAAGTGGGTAAAAGTGGCACCAACCACATCTCCTTTTCATTGGGAACACACCTAACAAATTTCTGTGTACAGCTCATCCTTCATAACTGAGTCACATGGTGAAAGGGAGTATAGAAAGCAGCAAACAGACTTGGGATTGGCATAGACCTATCACAATCCACTGCTTCTTCAAAATTAAAAATTAAAAATAAACATCAGGAACCTGCTAGCATGGATGAAGGACAGGCTGGATATTTGGATAGACCAGTAGTAGAGCAATGCTCTCCTTGCTTCTGTAATTTGTATTTTATAAATTAAAATTCAGTTTTTAAATTAGAAAAAAATATTTATGCAACTAATTTTTAATTTATTAAAGTTGTACATTTAAAAACCTAGCTTTCCTTAATGTGGGAAAGTATAGGAGACTGAGGGAGTGGGGCATATGGGAATCCCTTATATTTTTTAAGTAAAATTTATGTAATCTAAAGCTTCTTTTAAAAAAAAAATTGTTAAAAATTTCATCTTTAAATTTTTTTTCTATTTATACATCTGGCAATTTTTGTATAAAATAAAACTAATTATTGACACTTGTTCCAAAACTAATGATCAATTATCTCTTAAATTTAACATTGCAAAGCCTCCTTAAATTCTTTAAAGCTTATTACATAATTAATCAAATTTCCTTAGTCATTTTATATTATAATTCAAAGTTAATATATCTGATTCTCTCAAAATATTTTAAAGATCTGACTGGGACACTTAGAAATCAAATGAATGAACACTTTCAAAGCACTTAGACACCTCTTGTAGATCTAGTAAATCAAACAAATGTAGTCATCCTTTCTTATACTTAAATGGATATTACTATTAAAAATCATAACATTATTAAGATCTAAACATAAACTAAATATATTCAAAGAAACAATGATTACAAAGCTAGTTATTTCATCTGAATTACATACAATTTATACAAATGTATCAGTATAATATTCATTTCTTCATCATCCCTGTATTTAGAAATATTCCTCCTAGACTTACCCATCGAAACAAGAATAGAATTACCAACTCAGTAAGTGACACTCCAAAATTGGAGCTTTGGATCAGAGTTTCTAGACTAGGACTTGGAAATCTGAGTGTGCCTTCCAGAATGGTTTGCCCTTTATCACAATTTTGGGGCTAAGCCTTCTTCTTATAGAAAGGGACTTTTCAAGCCCATGCATTTTCTGCATGTGGGTCATATTGTATCTGCTTTATGTTTTAATTAAACTATCTTAAGGAGCTTACACCTTCTTTTTTCTTTATCACCTTCTTTTTCACAATTTGTTACTTGATTAGAATTGATGAAATCTGTTACTCCCTACCCAGATTGCAACAAGTCCCATGATTATCTAATAAGTAATCTAAACTCTCTTAGTAGTTTACTTTCTTATTTATTTCAGGGACATTCTATAGATACTTATTGACAATGACCACCATACATTCCAAGTCTTCTGTCTGAACTAAGCCAGTTGAGATTCACTGGCACAGTTGCTGGCATGAATGTGTCACTATCCAAAATATGTTTAGGCAGGAGCCATAGGCTGAGATCAATTCCCACTCACCATCATTAGACTGTCCTGGAAAAGCCTACTTGCCAAGATATTTTATTTTTGTAGTTGGAAGATAAATTTTAAAAACCTTTTTCAGATCAATTTTCAGTTTGGAGAATATGGTCACCATATCAATAATGGCATTCTATAATCTAGTCATTGCTGGCATTCTGGTAGTTAATAAGTTCATATCAGCCATGTGAGAAGAATCCTCTACCTACAAAATTTAGAAAAGAGATTAAATTTAATTAGTTTTTGAGCTGAAATAGAATTTAGAGGAAAAAACAATTATTCAGTGGTGTTCTAAATTTTCTACAGTCTCGATCTAGCTGATTTTGGTTTCTTCCTCTTTAAGTTAAAGAGCTTGAACTTCTTGATCTCCAGGGTCTTTCCTGGCTTTCAAAGTCTGGGCCCTTGAGGACTGGATCGGAAGGCTACTGATGTGCATTGCCTTGTGCTGATTCTTACTATTTACTACATATATTTGTGTGTTTTTTTAAGATTTATTTTTTTATTTATATCTCCCCCCCCTCATTGTTTTTGTGCTCACTGTCTGCTCTCTATGTGTTCTTTCTGTGTCTGCTTGTCTTCTTATTTCTCCCTCTGCCCTCATGGTTTTCACACTCACTGTCTCCTCTCTGCATGTTCCTTCTGTGTCTGCTTGTCCTCTCCTTAGGCAGCACTAGGAACTGATCCTTAGACCTTCTGGAGTGGAGAGAGGCTGCTCAATTTTTTGCACCACCTCAGCTCCCGGATCTGCTGCATCTCCCATTGTCTCTCCTATGTGTCTCCCTTTACTGCATCATCTTGCTGTGCCAGCTCTCCATGCAGGCCAATACTCCATGTGGGCCATCACTCCTGCATGGGCCAGCACTCTGCATGGGTCAGTACTCCTGCATGGGCTAGCATTCTATGTGGACCAGCACTCCACATGGGCCAGCTCACCACATGGGCCAGCCTGCTCTTTACCAGGAGGCCTTGAGAATCAAAGCCTGGATCTCCTATATGATAGATAGGAACCCAACTACTTGAGCTACATCTGCTTCCCATACTCCATATATCTTGATAAACCCAAATCACAGCCAATACCAGGGTAAGTGAGCTATGGGAATGACTGGTGTGTGTGACTTTGTCCATATTCCTCAGGCAGGAGAGCTGTCTATCAAGCTTGACCCCTACATCCGGACTCCGAGGAGAGACTGCAATGGAGAAGCAGCTAAGACACACATCTGGCCCTTGATCAAACATGTGGAAGTGACTCTTCCCAAATCAGAGCTGATTCCAGAAGGGGTGGTGCTAGTAGACATTCCAGGCACAGGGGACTTCAACAGCAAGAGGGACGAGATGTGGAAAAAGGTGATTTTCTTGTATATGGCTTCATTCCCTCTTCCCTCAACTCCTCCAACCTTTCTAAAGCAACAAATAATGTTCTGCCTTCATTTTAAGGGTTTTTATGAGTTCATTGGAATTAAATTCTTCTATTTACTATGGTCTAAGCTTCATGGCAGATATAAGCTATGGGAGACCAGAGAAATCGGGGAGGGAGGCAGCAGGGGTAGGCATGGTTGCTGGAACATGAACGTCTGATGTATGCAAAGGACCAGCAAGAGAGTGCCCTAAGAGTAAGCAGAGTACAAGGGGAAGAGTAGTCCAGGGAGGCCAACGGTTAGGTACAAAGCAGAGGGGCTGGCAGCCAAGCACCAAGGAACCAATAGGCTGCTACCATGTTTGGTTACTGGCAACAGATACCTATTAAAGCAATCTCAAAGTAAAAGGGTTTTATCAGAAGAATATTTTTTATAATCTCATGAGACACAGCAAAGCAACCTACCTGGATCAAAGCAGCTCTTCTATCTCTTTCTCTTTTCATGGTCCTTCATGATTCTGCTTCTATTTGTGCATCTCTCTGCAGAATCCTGCTTCTTTCATTTGACCAACTTTCTCTACTTGACCTTTGGGATCCATAGTATGGAGATGGGACCTAGTCCTGTCTCAAACTGACCTTACAGTTCATGTGCCTACCACTGTCTGACTATAGTTTCTATGTCTTTTAATTCAAATCTCTAAGAAGGACACTTATGTTTTACTGCCTAGCTAACAGATTAGCTCCCTCTGAATTAAGTATCCATCCTTAGTGCCATCAGCTGTGTATGAAGTGGCCATTTGCATGAAGGTCCACTCCTTCAGCTGAAGCCTTGCATGTAGGTTTAGTTTCCAACAAGTGGATTATGAACTGATCAGGCACCCCCAGATGTGTCTACCACCAGTGAATTAAGCATTAGCATAGTTTGATCTGTACCTGGTGATTAGAGTTTGAAGTATTTTTAAGAATTTATCTTTGGCCATTCATTTTTCATTCACCAAACACACATGATTTATAAGACACTGTACTAATTGCTGAGGATGCAAGTTTTATAGTTAACAATAACAGCTAAAAATATTTAACATTTACTATGTACTAGGTACTGTCCTAAGTGAAGTAATATGCTGACTATAACACATAGTGAGTTATGGAGTTAGGATTTTAACCCAGGCAAGCTGGCTTATGAGCCTCGGCTCCTAACCCCTACCATATCCTACATAGTGAAACAAAACTAACTGAAAAATGATTGAAAAGTTCAGAGCATGGCATATTATGTTAAGATAATGGGGCTTTTTGTAGTTTGTTTTTAAAGATTGATTTATTTATTCCCCCCACCTCCACCCCCATATTGTTCTTCCACTTACTGTCTGCTCCCTCTGTGTTCTTCTGTGTTTGCTTGTCTTCTCTTTAGGTAGAACCAGGAACTGATCCTGGGGCTCTCCAGAGTGGAGAGAGGTGCTTAATCTCTTTTGCCACTTTAGCTCCCTGGTCTGCTGCATCTCTCATTGTCTCTCTTCTGTGTCCCTTTCTGTTGCATCATCTTGCTGCACCAGCTCTATGTATGGGCCAGCTTGCCAGGAGGCCCTGGGAAGTGAACCCTGGATCTCCTATATAGTAGATGGGAGCCCCTTCACTTGAGCTACATCCACTTCCCAAGATAATGTTTTTAAATGCACAGCAAAAGTAAGATCCTGCCTTCTTACACACCCAACTCTTAACACCAGTTAACAAAAGGATTCACACCCAGCAGGTTCTGTTTATTACCACTTGTTAGTACACACACCTCTGTATTGTTTATATATTTTGCACATGCATGTATTGCTTTTACAACTAAAAAGTTGAAAACAAATTGAATGAGAAATAGAGCCTTCCCAAAAGAGGCTCAGAGTCTAATATGAGAAATAAAAAAACAGATGATTAAATAAATGGAGAATGTGATGTGAGAGAAGTACAAAATGTGATGAGCATTCAGAAGTAGAAATTACCTCCAACAAGAGACCTCATTCCTTCAACAAATACCTATTGAGCCTCTTCTCAATTGTGTGCCAGATTCTGGGTGGATGAAGATGAAGTCCTTGCGCTTGAGAGTCTCATAGTCCAGAAGGGAATCAAACAGACTAATTCACAAATCATATTACTTAAAAGTGAGCACAAAGTGATTAATGCCACTTTGGGGTAAGGCATCAGAGGGAACATTTAAGCTCAGTCTCCAGCAGACAAAGAATGGTGTTGGGAGTGGAATCACCAAGCACCATTCTAGGCAAAAGAATAGCATAAACAAGGCTGGTGTGAAGGGAGCATGGGGTGTGTAGAAGAGGGAGGTGACAAAAGACAAGCCTGGGAAAGTTGGTGGGGAGCAGGTTTTAACTTTATGCCAGTTTGGCTTCTGGGAGAAGCCTGAAGGACAAGTAGAACTGGGTCATAAAGAAAGAGAAAGAAAAGGCTTCTTAGGCAGAGAGATCATAGGAGCACAAGATCAGAGTTGGAACAGGACCTGGAGGGAGGTCCACTATCAGTGAAGCACAAACAGCACAGCAGCTGCCAAAGGATTCAACTCAGAATGATTGATTTAAACTTTAAAGCTTGCAGATTTGTCCTAAATGATCACTGTGGGCTGTGAGAGCCTTGTGACTAGAATTTCCATCAAGATATAGAGCTGGATGACAGTGTACAGACAATCTAGTCTATGTCCTCATTTTATAGATGGGGAAACAAAGACCCTGAGAGGGGAAGTAACTTGTTCAAGACCACACAGCTAGTGTGTGACAGAATTTAATACAGAAAGCAGGTCTCCTAACTTCCCAACTGGGACTCTATCTACTCATTTCACCCCCCTAGGACATCCCCTATATCCACTTTCTTTAAACAGAAAGGGGGGCTGAAGTCTCTCTTCAGACTCTCTCCATTGGGAGAGCTTCCCAATAAACTTCCTGCCTGCAAAAAAAATAAAATAAATAAAAATAAAATAAATAAATGACCAGAAGGCAGGCTCATTATCCTTCCCTTTAGCCACTCTGCTCAGGCCTGGCCTTTGAGCCTTTGTTTCTGCAGGACTCCTGCTCTTGGAAGTAGAATCACTGAACTCTACTAGCTGTAGGGAGGCCGAGTGAGAGACAGCCTAGGGGTGAAGCCAGACTTTCTCCCTGGATGAAGCTGTGATCGCAGTCAGTTCAGATACACTGGCAACTTATAAAAGGCCACTCAGAACAGAGGAGACAGCAGATCTGGCTCAGAACAAGAGCTCAGAGGAGGTCAAACTGAAGCAAAAGGATGGTTCCAAGCAACTCTTTTTGTTCTCTGCTCTTCTGCATTCTTGTGGTTCTGTGATATCCTCCCCAGGAGAAGTTACTAAAGGTTCCTCTCTATCTAGGGAGAACAAACACAGTGATTCCTCTCCCTGCCACTCTAGTTGCCAGCTTTACCTTACCCTAAGCTAAAGCTAGCATTAACTCAGATGTCCCTGTTCTGCCACTGAGAAGTAGTAGAGTGACTTTAGGCATGTCGCTTAACCTCTCCAAGGGCTCATTCTTATCAAGGGAGGAATGGAGGTGGGGGGATGTGCTAAGCCACCTACTCATTAGTCCAGTCCTTCTTGTTTTATAGATATGCTTTTTTTTGTCTTCTGGCATCTCACCTTACCACATCCTGGCAGTTAAGAGCTGTGTGTGGGGCCTGAAATTTAACCATGGCAACTTTTATGATTGCAGTCTTTTTCTCATGTTAATAAATATTTTTAAAGCTCCTATAGCTTACCAAGATGATGGAGAATATAAAGGCAAAAGAGGCCCTGCTTTCAAGGAGCTCCCAGCCTGGCATCTTTATGAGGTTCCACAACTCACAGTTCACTGCCCATTGTTGACACTAATTTGGGAAGTGAGAGGACAGTGGTTGTTTTTATTCTCCTGCCTAAATGTGAGTCCAACCTCATATGTGGGAGGATCAGGACTCATGGCTGTGTGGCCTTAAGCTAGTCCCTTTGCCTCTCTGGGCCTTTTTCTTCAGTACTAACTCTAGGATTGATGACTTTTAAACAATGATCCATGATGTCAAAAGGTTCATGGATAGAGGGTTGGGGCACAGAACAGGCGAGGGCTCCAAATCCCCCACCCCCAATTCAATGAAGGCATTTCCATTTTTTTAAATCAATTTTAAAAATTAGAATTCTTCCTCAAGATTTCACTTAAACAGGACTCTGCTGCTGCTGAAAACAAGCTTGACACCACTGCTCTACATCAAGTTTTCTCAACCTTCATATTTTTGCACCCAGATAACTATTTGCTGTAGAGGGTACAGATAGAGGGTCTGTCCCGTACATTTTAAGATATTTAACAACATCCTGGGAATTTACCCACTAGCACCCCCCAAGATGTAATAACCAAAATGTCACCAGACATTGTTAAATGCCATCCACAAAATTGCTACAAATTAATAATCAGTGGTATAAGCAAAATAATGATTTAATTGTCAAGTCACAAACTTGTCACATCTTTATGCACAAAGCCCTGTTCTAAGGTACCACAAATAAACTCAATCCTTGAATTGAGCCAGTTTTTCATTTATATGGAGAAATAAGACAAGTGAAGCAATAAGAAATGTCAGAAGGAAACATGATTTCCTGTTGCAAAGTTACATATTTAATAAAGCAATATTTATGTTAGTAATAAGTTGTAATGCCGTGTTCATTGAACTTTGCAACTTGAATCATATAGTTTAAAGTTCGCTGTTGCCTCATGTGGGCAGTATGCTAACAATGCAGAGGCAGCCAAACATCTTCATAATGATGCCACGTTGTGACAGCTTTGTGGTAAAATACACTACTAAAACATTTTTTGGAAAAACAATACTTTAATTTTACCTAGAGGAAAATGAGCTACAGAACAGTGAGATGGCTGCTAAGGTAGTACAACAAGCCAGTGATGGATCGAGGACAAGAAGTCTGATTTCTTGAATTCTGTCCATCACCAATACCGAAAACACTCTAGCATGTGCCAAGCACTGTGCTTTAGATGATGTAGATACAAGATAAAAGGCACAGCCCCTTCCCATTGGGGAGCTTGCAAGCTGGTGGAGCAGATCACTGTCCTTATATGGTAACTCTGAGAGTTCTGTGGTAGGGCACAATTGGATGAAGAGGACTGATGCCCAACCCACCCTTGAGGTTACTCCTTAGAGTCTAGAAAGGTGATTACATGTTACGCACAGGTTGGAGGAAGTTCAAAGCCTCTGAAAGATAAAAGACATATCTGAAAAAATGCAAGTAGCTCCATATGGCTGGAGCATATAGAGTGTATGTGTTGGGAGGCAGGGGCAGAGTCTGGAGGACAAAAATGACACATTAAGGAAAATGTCCTCTAGGTCTAAGACGTTGTTCATGTTCTTATACATATTGGGGTCCTATTTTACAGACCATTGATAAATGCTCAGTGATCTGGGTGATCAGTGACATAGAAAAAGTGTCTGGGGGGAGAGCCAATGAAGATCTTCTGAATGAGAGCATCAAAGCCTGCCAGTGGGGCTTCTGCAGGGACATTGCCCTGGTGGTCACCAAGACTGACAAACTCAATTTGCCAGAATATTTAAGGTAATGCTCTGGGTTTGCAGGGATGTGGGCCCCAGCTTGGAGCTTTCCTCCATGGGTCCCAGCTATAAGAATGACAGAGCTTTGATTTTCTGACGCAGTGGGTACTAAATGGAAGTGACTGTGTAGGTGAAGAAGAAATCTGAGTGAACTCCTGGAACATCAGGATCACTGGGTCTGCTGTCTTGGTAATCTGAACCATTGTGGCTCTGCTTCCAGGGTGGCTGCATGAGGCCCAACAGGCTGCCCCTATGCAGCTCCAGGAGCACCGTCCACATGTATAAGGGTGCAGATGATGCCTCCTGGAGCTGTGCAGGGTGATGGTCCTGCCTGCACCCCGCAGATGAGGAAAATGTAGACTCCCCAGCAACTAGTGGGTATATTATATAATATTATTTGACCTGGTACAGCTTTGAAGTATCAGATTCTGTTTCAGATTTGTTTACTCCTGAGCTTTTTAATACAGTTGGAGCAAGGTCCTCAAAGTTTTAGAACTTTGGCATGAAAAAAAGCATTATTACAAAATCATTTTCTAACAAAGAATAATGAAGGTGTGCTTTTTAGAACTTAATAGAGGCAAATATTCAATAACAGTTGATATCCATGTAGATGTCTGTTCACCCTAGACCTGGGGTGACTATAACATCTTCCAAATTGGAACCTTTTTAAAAGTGGAAGTGTTATTAATGCATACAGAAGAATGGCAGGCTTAAACTGGGCTCTTTTGGGTCCATGGGATGTATGGTCGCATAATGTAGCATCTTTGGTGCTTTCCTGATCTAACTACAGCTTCTTTACCCATAACCTCCACCATCTCCTCCACACCCACTGAAACTTAGGTCTGACTGCTAGTTCCATGAATTAACTAAGCAGAGCAAGGCTCTTTTCCCCAATGTCTTGCTGTCATGGTTTAAGATAGAATTTCAGTGCTGCTGCTTCCTCCTCCTCCCCTTCTTCACCCTTTCCCTCCCCATCCTCCTTCCCCTTCACTCTTTTACTTCTTATTGCCCTTCTCTCCTCTGCATCACCACAGAGCTCACCCTTTCAAGGTCAACACTAATAATAAATGCAGTTTAATTTAATTTAATAAACATTAACTGACCACCGTAATAAGGACTGTGGATTCAGAAAGGAATATTACCTAGTTTCTCAGCTCATGGTCTAAAAGAGGATTAAGGATTATACAAGAGGGACAAGCAAAGTGCTATATGAACCCAGGGAGAGATGGCTGCATTTTCACTAGGACAGGAGCAAGGGTCACAGAAGATTTCAGAGAAGACAAAACATTCAGGGAAAAGCACCTTTTGTCAAATGGCCACTGGAGGTAGATTAGAAGACAGAGTATATGGGTCAAAGAAACAACTCGTGGAAAGGCACAGAGGCATAACAGTATGTGCTGCTTCAGGGAAAGTTGAAAACGTGTAATAAAAATGAAGTGATTGTTAAAATTTTTCTCATTTCCTTTCAGAGAAAGAAAAGCCAGAAATGTAAGTAAGGACGATTTTTAAAAATTCATTAATATAACATAATTTCATGATTAATATTACATAATTCTAATACATGCATATATTTGACTGCTTGGGCCAAATGTAGACAGCTGGGGAAAAAATGTGCCTCTTATCACTTCATTGTTATTGATAACCCTGGACTCTTTGCCTTCCTTTTATTTCCCTTCACAATTTAGCAGGATTTTCAAAGTCAGAGAAAGGCTGTATTAGAAAGAAATGAAAGAATAAAACTACAGTGGAATGGAATACTCAAGGAAAAACTGAAGGTGAGTTAATAGATTTTCCTATGTATTTTTCTGCTTCTCAATCACTCAGATTTTGAGAAGCAAATGCATATTTGAGCATGTGTAACAGAAAGAGCACAGCTTTTGGATCTAGCTCAGTCCTACTGCTTAATAACTTTGTGACCTTTGGCAAGTGACATTACCTCCCTAAGTCATCATGTTCTTACCTATAAAATGGGGAAATCATCTACCTTCTGTTTTCTAGAATTATATCAAGGAAATCAGGGATTGCCATATATTTTGAGGTATGATTTGATAGAGGGTTGCATGGGGTGCTGGGAGAACAGAAGATTGGTGGGTGGGGAGCAGAGGTTGCAGTGAAAACCTCTCAGCCTCTTGAGCAGAAATTCAAAGAATCTATAGTCTTTAGTAAGGTGAGTATGTAGAGGAAAGGATATTTAAGGCAGAGGGGAGAACATGATTGAAATAGCCTGCCATGTTTGGTGAACTATATACAAGCAGTTTTGAATGGCTTAGCAAAGTGCATGTGAAGGGGCCTGTTGGGAAGAGAGAAGGCCCCTGCTGTATCTTTTAAACTTGAGTGATCATTCAGTGGGGCCTCTTGGTGTTTGCTTAAATTATTATTCTGTCACTAAAATAGGTATACACATAAAAGGCCTTAAAATAATCATCTTAAAGAGCCATAAAACTGAAATCACTTTAAAAATAAAATATGAACAAAACTATATAATTAATACATCAGAATTAATGTAATGTGATAGATGATATGGTTTGGCTGAAGCTAAATCTTCAGGATTGGGTTTAATTGAAAAAAACGTGCCTTTCTGTTCAGTCCCATAATCAATTGCTTTCTGTATTTTGACTTCAATTATATTGATGCAGAAAACATCTGTTTCAAAACAATGAAATCTAACATTTCAAAGCTTTTGTTTCTAATTCAGGATAATCAGACCTCAGACATAAGCCAAAGTCTTTCACTAAGCAATTCTTGAAGGCCACTTTTAATGATGTGGCAACTCAGTAAAGCTGTTTTTATCCTCTTGAATTGTTCTTCTTGGCATTAAAGAAATATGCATTTTATGGGTACCTAAGTGTATTATTTCTGGTGCCAGTAACATAAAATACTTCAATGCACACTTCACAGCTATATTTATTGCCAATAAATGTGGCAAACGGGTCTGTAGGAGAAGGTCTGGGCCACAGTGCATCAGCTTGTAGGCGACTATGGTTCTGACTGCTATGGAGCAAGTTCTTGTGACATCTGCTGCCTGCACCTCTGATGGCTAGGTGATGCTTTACATCTCCAGCTACTTTGTTTCCATTTGAATTGTGAAAATTTCACTTGTACCACATGCCTTAATTTGGAGCAGATTTCATTTTAATCATAGAAAATATGAAGTGGAATTTTATTCTAAGGTAGTCATCCATATATGTCCATGCTTATTTTTTTCATTGCATTAAAAAAAAAATGAGAATAAATATTGGAAGAATGCCTGCCCCTGAGACTACATTTATAGCCTCAGTGTGGGAAATACCATGCATTTTAGAAAGACTGCTTTTTCATTGGTATGGAGAGTGGATGGTGGGGAGAAGCATAAGTAAAGACAGGATGTAGAGAGACCAATCAGGAGGATTTTTCTATAAGGTGAAAAGCAATAAGAACCTGACCTAGCAAGAGCAATAGAAAAAAGATGATGAATTCAAGAGTTATTGGGAAGGGCAAATCCACAGGTCTGGATGACTAATTAATTGTATGTGGGAAGGAAAAGAGAGAAAGGACTTGAGATATTTGAGATAACTGCTAGATATCTGTCTTGGGACAACTCAGGGAATGGTGGTAGTATGCAAAAAAGAGTTAAGGAGGATTAGCAGAGTCTTTGGGGAGCTAAAGATGAAAATTAATGAACTCAACATATTAAGTTTAAGCATTTGGGTGTGCCCAGTAGATATTTAACTTCATGGATATGGACCACAGCAAAAAGACAAGGTAAAGATTTGGAAGCCAGGGATAGTATATGTAAGGAGACAACTATATGGCTAAGTCTTGGAACATTACAGTGTTTCTCAACAGGAATGCTATTGACATTTGAGGGGTAGGACACAGTGTAGGGTTGTCCTAAGTAGTGCAAGGCAAGTCATGTCATGCAGCCATCACCTGCCTTCCAAATGCTGGCAATATTCCCTAGTCATTGTGACAACAAAAATGCCCCCATACCAAATGTCCCCATGTTAAGAATTATGGCTTAATATACCAGGTAAGAGCACCTTTGGCTACAAGTAACAAAAGAACAACAGTGAGAAAATGAGTGGGGGTTAATGTGGCTGACATAAGAATCCAAAAATGAGCAGTTCAGGGTTGGTGTAATGGCTAAACAATATAGTCAGGCTTTCTATTTTTCTTCTCTGCCATCCATAATAGTTTGGCTTTTGTCTTCATGCACATCATCCTAGCATACCAAATGACTGCTGCATCCCAGGCCTCATGTCCACTTTCCAGGCAGAAAGAAGGGGCAGGGGATGAAGAGTGTGCTAGCCAAGTCTGTTCCTTTTTTATTGAGAAAACAAAGCTTTCCCAACTCATTGGCCAGAACCATGACCTAGCTGGAGGTGACATTGGAGAAGGGGGAGGTGGATGGGCCATCTAGTCAGGAGCCACTGCTCTAGGAAATGCCAACATTTAAAAGGCAACTAAGGACCAGGAGTCTATAGAGAAAAAGGGACAGAGAATGAGGAGGGTACCAGGTGAGAATGAGTGGTGTCAGAGGAGCTGAGGGAGAACAGAGTTCTAAGAAGAGGGAGTGGGCAACACTTTCAAAGCTGCAGAGAGGTCTTATGAGATAAAGACTGAAAAATGTTCATTGGTTACCATTTAGAAGGTTACTAATAAATAGAGTGAAGACTACTTCATTTGCAGCTGGATTATGGTGGGTTATGGAATGAATGAGTGGAGGAGCTGAGAGCTGGTGCCTGATCATCTTTCAAGCTCTCTGTAAAAGGAAGTGGAGATAGAGGATGTCACACAAAAAATTATTCTACACATATTTCCTTTCTGCTAGTAGAAGCAGCACTCCCTCCAAGTGCTAAATATAAGCAGTCAAAAAATGTGCTCTATTAGGTGCACTGTTCTTTAAATCTATTGTCCAAACCTTTTGAGGAAATTATTTTAGCAAGAAAGAGAAGGAAAAATGATTTGACATAACAAGCTACTGTTAATAGAAACCCATACCATATCCCTACAGCTGACCTTTGGGTATTTTTTAGTTTCTAGGTGAAAATTTCTGTCAGCTTTAACATTTTTAGAGACACTGAGGAAAATCCTAAGTCACCATTTACTAACCTGGTGTGCTGAGAAGCACTGCTGAGGCTGGTGCTAATAACTGCTAATAATTGGGCAGGGGAACACCATGGCCTCTGCCCCATCTTGGGTAAAGCTGCTGCACACTGGTTTATCGTGGGCTCTGAGAAGGTCCTGTGCACACAGAGTGTGCTTGCTGCATGTCACTTAGAACAGCCTGTGGGCTGGTGGTCTACAGAGGAGGAGTTTGGGAGATACTGTCCTGGTGAAGCCATTCACAGTAGGGAAAATGATATGTTAGAGATGATGGACCCTTACCTTGATCTGAGAGTTTCAGATCTGATTGTCACACATGACTTCTCTTGTGGGTATTCCCACAGTATAAATGATTTGGTCATTTTCTGGTTAATTCGGGTTATTTTACTGTGAAAATGAGCTTGGGCAAAAAATGGGAGTTCTGCCTTATGGAAATCAGTTTTATTTAAACAGTCAAACTAACCAGGAGCCTTTGAGCTCAATATATAAGTCTTGTCATTTTATTTCCAAATGTAATAATTTTGGTGCTAAAACTTTTGCCATTTCTTTTTTCAATGATCAATTAGCATATAGAGTCAACAGATTAAATTCCCCTATAAAATGACATCATTTTAAAAACAAGTTAATTAAATTTATGTAAATACTTTAAACTCTCATCATGAACTTTGGCATTTCAAATACCTTTAAAGCCCTTCTGTGTTCTAAAGCTTCTTCAAAAATGAAGCCAATAAAATAGCCAAATACGATTAATAGGAGAATGAAATAATAATGGTAGGTTTAAATATAAGAAATAAAATAAAAATGTAAAGAAAACTAAAAATAAAATAAAATTTAAAAATTGAGATATCAAAAAATAATGAGAAATATTTTTTAAATTTTTGACATTTTGCCTTTCATCACTGTGATATCTGTTGTCCCATATGTGGAGTGACATTTTCTTCCGTTTATTCCCCAGTATCTTACTTTTTTTCATTTTGATTTCAAAGAAGTTTAGGTCACAGAAAAGTCACATACAGAATGCAGGGAACTCCCATATACCCAACATCCTTCCCCTTTTCCCCCTTCCTGTATTAATACTTTTTTTTTATGTGGATGGTACATTTGTTACAACTAATACACAAATAGTGAAACATAACTACTAACCTTGGTCAATGGTTTACATTATGGTTTACATTTTAGACTGTACACTTTCATAAATTTTGATGATATTTAACATCTGTGTCCATCATCGCAATATCATGTAGAACACTTCCATTGCCCAGAAAATATCCTCTGTTCCATCTATTCTATTCCTTCCTTCCCCTCCCCTTGAAGCACATGGCTTCATGCCTTGGATGACAAGATTCATAGTTACTTGCCACAACACTGAGGTCCTGGCACATTGGTTTATCCTCCCCTATTAGGAACTGCTCATGCTCTCAAGGGACTCCCACCCCTCTATTTGAGAACATATTGGTCCTCCCCAGGATGGGAGTCGAGCTCCTTCCCACTCATTATGTGGGTCTCCACCCACTGATACAACACTGTGCCATGTCCCCAAACCCCCCCCATCCAACATACTAAACCAGTAACTCTTCCTTATCATATTGTCATAAAAGCATTCCCAATTTTGTACTTTCAACCACATACCCACCAATCTCCAGTGTTCACCTGGTTCCTCCCCCAACCCTCCCCCCAGTTCCACAGACTACACAACCCACCCTCCCCACTGTACCCACCTGTCAACCCTGCACCACCCAACCCAATAGTATCACTACCGTCCTATCATATTCCTTCAATGCCCAACTATACACTTCCACCTTATCAAAGATTATGTCTTTATGGGCATTGGCTCACAACCTTCTCCCTTTCTATTTCCTGTAAACCTATCTTCCAGACAATAGCTCTCTGAGTCTGCTTGATTTGCTTAATTCATATCAGTGAGGTATGCCCTGTCCTAAATACCCCCCATCCAACACCCTAAACCAGTAACCCTTCTTTGTCATATTGCCATAAGGGCATTCCCAACTTTGTACTATCAACTACATGCCCCCCCAATCCCCATTATTATTTAATTTTCCTATTAATTGTATTTGGCTATTTTATTGGCTTCATTTTTGAAGAAACTTTAGATCACAGAAGGGTTACAACTGGGGCAGAGTAGGATCATTTGTGTGGAGTGTCAGTGATGGGGGATACATGGGAGGAAGTTCAGCTGGACATACATATAAGGTCTATAAATGTGTTCAGATGTTCACAGGGCATTGTCACAGTGGGTGGAGATTCATACAATAACCAAGAGAATATTGAATTCCCATCCTGGAGAACTCTGTCGTGTTCTCTAATGGAGCAGCAACTGTCCCCCAAGTGCAGGGGCAATGACTGGCAAAGGAGGATGGTCCATTAATGGGCCCTTGATATTAACAACTAAGCTTGCGAGCCTTTGCTCTTGAAATGGAAACTAAGCCTAGTGTTGTGGAGTGCCTAAGATTTGCCTCCTGAGAGTCTCCTTGTTGCTCAAATGTGGCCTCTCTCTAAGTCAAACTCAGCATATAAATGCATTACCTTCCTTCCATTGTGGGACATGAGCCTCCCTGGCACTAAGAGATTACTACCAAGCACCAGTAGCAATGCAATTGGAAAAAGACCTTGAATAAAAGGGGGAGGAGGTAAAGAAAATGAGTTTATAGGCTAAGAGACTTCAAAGTGAGTCAGGAGGTCATCCCAGAGATAGCACTTATACACATCTCAGCAGGATCTCATAGACTGCCAAAGTGGATACTACTTCAAATAGTGGGTCTCCTGAGGGCTCTGGAGACACCCAGGTCCTATGGTCAGGACAGATAGCTCCAGAGTTTGGTGCCTTGGCAGTGGGCTCTACTTTGGAGTTTGTGCTCCTGAGAATGACAGTTGGACCCAGTTATGGCTTCCTTACATAAGGCTCATCTGTCCCTTCTATTTGAACCTATACTTGGTGCTGGAGTTGGTAGGTGTACATCCAA
The DNA here is from genome assembly GCA_026826555.1 of Tolypeutes matacus. Taxonomy (NCBI): domain Eukaryota; kingdom Metazoa; phylum Chordata; class Mammalia; order Cingulata; family Chlamyphoridae; genus Tolypeutes; species Tolypeutes matacus. Next base: position 930,722 of record JAKSZT010054047.1, read on the forward strand.
AAGACTTGAATCTTTGGGCTAACCATGTGCCAGCTGGGACCTGAGACTCAGTAGAGTTGCAAAACCTACTCTCCAGTTCATTGGTCTCACCCAGGACAACTAACAAGGAGGTGAGGATTGACAACAACCATACCAAGAAAGTGAGAGAGCCTACAACTGTAAACAAGAGAATCTCACCCATCAACTGTACGGGATTGAAGCTTCCTCAATTAGAGGTGGAGTGGACATCACCATCCCAGAATCCTCAAGATTGGGGAATGAACTATGGACTAGAATGGACTTAATGGTATTCTACAATAGATTCATTATGATTCCAGTAATGGAAGAAATTACAGCATTGATATGGAGGCAGTGGCCACTGAAGGCTATGGGGGCAGGGGAAGGGAAAGACAGGTACAATGCGGGGGCTTTTTCGGGACTTGGGATTCATTCTGAATGACATTGCAATGACAGATATAGGCCATTATATATTTTCCCATAGCCTGCAGAATTGCGTGGGAAAGAGTGTAAACTACCATGTGAAATATGGTCCATGATCAATGGCAATGCCCAGGAGATGTTTATCAATTGCAATGAATGTGTCTCACTAACAAAGGATGTTGCTTATGTGGGAGGGTGTGTGGAATGGGGCATATGGGTATCCCAATATTTTTTGTGTAATATTTGTGTGATCTAAGTATCAAAAAAACATAAAAAATATATATTTAAAAATAAAAAATAAAAAATAAATAAAGGGGAAAAAACAAACACCTTTAAAAGAGATGGGAGGTACACAGATTATAAAAATGTATTGCAAAGTGATTCTTAAACTTAATATATCAGCATTTATAATTTCATTATCATCTTTATACTTATTATTATATCTTCCCAGGTTGTAAAATCCTCTACCCTATTTGGGAAGTAGAATAACCATCTTTTTCAAAAAAATCTAAGACACCATCAATTGTTGTTGTTTTTTTTTAAGGAGATTCCTGGGATTGAACCCAGGACCTCACACATGGGAAGCAGGTGTTCAACCACTGAGCTACATCTGCTCCCCAATGAGAGTTGGTTTTTTCATTTGATTCTTTATTTGTTTCTTTGTGTATTTTTAGGAGGTACCAGGGATTGAACCCAGGACCTCATACATTGGAAGGAGGCATTCAACCTCTTAAGCTACATCCTTTGCCATTACCATCAATTTTAAGGTATACCATTATAATATATATTTCCAGGAAAGAAAAAATGCTGCCAATTAAACTATGACATTATGCTGTATTATTACTTAGAGTACTTAAAAGATCTACATTATATTTATTTAAACATGGATTTAAAAAGTCATATATCACTTTGTAAAAAAAAAAAAAAAAGAAAATATAAGTGAAATATATTGATGAGGGAATTCCTAAAACAGTTTTTCCATTCAGACTCTGACTCCTAAATCACATTTTGACTCAAGGGATTGATTTCTATATTTTTCCTCCCAGTATTATCCTCTCTGCCTTCAAGAGCCCTGGCAATGCAGCATTTCTTACGAGTATCCCATTGTTTTCCCTGTTGTTGTTTTTTCTAAGTCACTGATATGCAGTATGAAAGTTTTGACCTCAGTGCTTTGTTTGGTGTGTGATAGGCAATCACTTTGCACATATCTGTCAAAAAACATAACCCAACTTCCTTTGCATATAGGTATCTCCCTTTCCTTGGTCCATGAAGCACTTAGGCATTGCTTTGCAAGAAATTCTGGAATTATTGTCATTCCACCACCAGTAATCACTTATTTCATTAATATCAAATATATGCCCCACTGCTCTGTTTCCAGGCCTTTTGATGTAAACAATAACTTTTCTTTTCAATGCTGAATCATAATATAATCTTTTCTGAAGACATTTACAAAGGAAACTAAATAAAACAGTACCAACAAGGCCTGTAACTCATTTGAAGGGAGGACAGGATGAACAGCTATGAACAGTTTCTTCCAGGGGCAGGCCATGGCACCCACTTCACTGCTGCCACCTGGCCGACAGCAATTGCAGGGTGCATCTCAGTTTCCAGAATAGTAAAATGTGGTAAAATATACACTTAGAATTGATAATTGTGATAGGCTAATATTTAAACTCAGCCGGGTATTAAGCTATGGTAGGATGTCAGCTGAAATTATGTGATTGACAATAGGGAGTTCCAGATTATGAATTTTGGTTTTTGGTTTGAGATTCAGGACTGAGAGACAGGAACTTAGGTCCTACCAAGCAGAGGTGAGTTGAGTCAGTGTTTAGTAATGGAATTCTCCAGGTCCACATTATGTTTCACTTGAGTCGCCCTGAAGTTTTGCCCTGACCCAGTTTTTACCATAACCTCTTACATAACTTTTACTCTTACCTATTTTAAATGTTTTACTGACTAGTTTGACCAAGTGGGATTTGCACTAATAACCATATGGTAACACTCTTCTGCAAACTCTTTCAGGATTTGCACAAATTACATTCTCAGGCAGGGTTTTGACATTCTCAGTCATGTTGTTTGAGTTGGTTTATATACAGCATTTTACTTTTCCTTTAATATACCTCATATTATTTAACTGTTGTCAGGATCATAATAAATTCATGGATTTTCATAGAATTATTGTGTTATTTTTGATGTTCAAGTTGTCACATCTTAGCCAGTGGGAGCCCTTATGTGGGCTCCTTTTAACATTACCCAGACATTTTTAAAAGCATTCTTGCCATCTGGAAATAATGAGATATTCAGGTCCATCTTACTTTTCCTTGCCCCATGATATGGACCTATTACTCTCCAAAATAACGCAGATTCCTTTTAGCAAAGAATAATATTAAAAATAAAAGTTAATTATTTCATGCAAGTAAGGATAGTTTGCAGGGTGATATCACTGCTAAATCATTATAATGACAGATATAGAAAAGATCATTTTTTAAAAAAGGAGTCTGATTGGTATTACTGATTTCAATCCAATTCCTAAACCATGTATATATTTTATTCTGCTTCCATCAAATACCCCTTCAATTTTGAGGTTACACATGTTCTCCTCTCTCATATACATCTTAAAAATATATATTGTGCTATATATTGTCACAATAAGCCCTGTATTTGAATTATAACAGTGACTAAACTTTCTAAAACATATTTTGATGCATATCTACTTGCATCTTATACTCCAGCTGTAACTTCCTACTTCTTTTACCTCCATACACTAGTCACTTCATTGACACTATAAATGATTCCATTTTAGTATAATGGAAAACATAAATGTTAACTAATTTTCATTAATTTTTAGAAAAGAGACACAAAATTTATAGCAAGATTTAAACCAATGTAAATACCTAGAACACAGCTAAGTATACTCCTTTTTTAACTTTGAAAGGTTTTAAAAACTATCTAAATTTAATTCCCACATTAATTCTATCCTCTCAGTAGAAAATAGTGTTTCACTTTTCACCTAAACCATTTCTTTGAATCAAAATTCTTATCAGAAGAAAAAAAATGTTAAGCTCAGCAGATCCTTTATACAATTTCAGATATGACTCCAGTGTGGGGGGCTTCTGGCAGCCCGAACAGGCCTCTATTCCAGCCTTTACTGTCAGTGCTTTCAACTTGCCAAAGATCTGGCTACTCACCTCTCAGTGGCTCCAGGATCTCTACTCACTCAACTCTTTTGAATCTTTGCTTCAGAAAGATTGACAACTCTCTACGGTTTACTACCACTCCCAAATAGTCATGTGTGCCCACATGCATGTATGGATAGATATGTGTGTTCAATATGATTTTTTTCTTTTAAGTAAGAAGAATGAACAATTATGGAACAATATGTATAATTCTAATGGACGCTTCTGTCATGATGTTTTTCTAATCATAAAAGAAAATTTTCTCACATGATTCTTAATTGCTCAATATTCAAATCCATGATTTGCTTAAACATTACCCTGCACTAAAATGCATATAATTACTCATTAACACTTATACTTTTACAGGACTTTTCCCCGGTGTTGTCTAGTGCTGATAAATCAATTCCTTTTGCTCTTGCAGAACTGAAAATGAACTAGTTGAAATTTACTTGTGAGGCCTGTTCATTGCTTCCTTTGCCATGGTTTAGTTACTCTGTTCCCTGTGTGTCTCTCTCACCTTTCTCAGAGAAAACTGTCAACTGACTCCAAGGTTCTGGAAGCTGTGGATCTAGTGTACACAGTCAGCACTCAAGAGTACTGGCAGCAGGCTCTCCTTACTGAGGAGGAAGCTGGTAATTTATATTTTTCATCTCAATTGCTAAAAGTCTCGAGATTAAATTTGGAGATCTAGATTGCCCTTTCTAGAACATTATGTGGCACACTTCCAGCTTGTTACAGTTTCTGTATCTATTAACAAAGAAAATTTTTTTCTCTCCATTTTTTTGTGGTACCTGAAACCACAATTCCTCTGTCCTCCAAATCTCCCCTTGGGGTAGTTAAGGTACAGTAACCAGGCTTTGGATTTGGTATGAGACTCCTCACTCAACCAGCTAAGGCTTTCAGAATTCTTTATTGAGTGCCTATTTTGTGCTTTGTCTGTGATGGGGATAAATAGAAGACATGGTCCTTTGCGTCATAAAACTAGGTGAGGTCCTTAAACCTAACCCATGTGCAAAAATTAAAGAAAAAATATAGCTTAGTGAAATGGTACTGAGTCTGAATACAATAGAAGTTCAAAGAACCTAGAGATCTGTGTGGAATGAAGGACTCAGTGAATCCTGGGTGAGCAGGCAGGACCTGAGCTTCACTATGAATAATGTGTACTTTTCACTAGATGTGTACATGTGTGAGAGGAAGTTAAGGAACAGAAGATGTGAAGTGTCCCAGAAATCGGGTCCTGTTTGAGCAAGATTGTAAAAGGAAAAATTAGCATGACATATGCAAGGAAAACTGTAGCAAAATTGCCATTTGCAGCATTAAGGGGGAAAGAAGTAGAATGGCATATTATCTTCCGACTAACAAAGGAGTAGGACTAAGATAAATTTCTAATCCTGAGGCCCATTTGTCAGAGGTTCTTGTTCTTTTTTTTATAGCAAGCATGAGTTATGTTGATGTTAAGTATTATTTGATACAGATAGAAAGATGTAGGATAACCAAAGAGTTGAAACTCTGGAAATGTGTGCATCTTTGTCAGACTGCTATGACAAATACCAAACAATGGGAATTTATTGTCTCACAGTTTCAAAAGACAGAAATCCCAAATCAAGACCTCAGCAAGGCCTGTGTTCTGGTACTGGCTGCCATCAGTCCCTAGGTTTCCTTGGCTTGTACCCCTGCTTCCCATCCCATGGAAGTAACTCTCCTTTCTGGCTTTTGAGACTTCTGGGTTCTCTTTATATAGCCTCCAGCAATCTGGATTAAGGCCCACCCTGGCTTAGTTCACCACACCTTAATTAAAAAGAGCATCTCCAAAAGGTCACATTTATGATGGATTCACACCCACAGGGATGCAGATTAAGAATATGTGTATGTTGGGGTTCATAATTCAGGCTACTATAGCAGATATCAGCCTAAAGGTAAGTGCCAAGTTTTTCAATAATCTACATGTTTCTATGTGGGTTTGCATTTTATAGTTAGATAAAGTTAATATTCAGTGCTACTGGTATGCTATTTATTGTTGTTGATCCAAGTCATGAAACAGATATCCTTCAGAAACACTGGTAGAGTGGGCCAACATAGGACCTTAACTGTAGTTAATTGAGACTGTTATCCTGCTTTTGATTTTTGTAAAATTTTTGTAAATTCTATTTATTCCAACATTCTGGCCATTTTAAATTGTGTTATCTGTGAATTCCAGAAATCCCCAAGTTAAGAGAATATATCAGGAAAAGGCTCTTGGACAAGAAGAGGAAGGTGGTGACCACGTACATCACTGAAGCTCTTGGCCTGTTGCTCCTCACAGACAGTTTCAACACCATGGAAAATCTGCCAGTAAGGACAATACCTGTGTTATGTATTCTCCCTCCTAGTCTGGGCAGATCACTCCCTTTTACCAAGTTAGAAAATTAACTTATGAAACTTTTTCTTTTCATATGAAAAGAAGATACTAAGCTGAGATAGTCTAAAGAAGACAACTAAGATAATTAGAGGGTTAAAAAAAAATGGTAGCATGTAAGTAAAATAGAAAGGAATAATATTTTACCTGGTACAGATGGGCTGAGAGGAAACTATAAAAATAGCCAGTAGCTCTTTTCCATCTCTCCTGAGACTTGAACAAGGTGGAATGTGTTTAAGTGACGGCAGGAGTGATGTCATTTACTTCTAGTGGAATATAGGTAATTCTTGGCTATCTCGGAGAGGCTTGTTTGTACATATAATTCAAAAAAGATGTACCTGTCTGAATTTACTTGGTGCCCTGGTGCTGTCAGATGCTCAGACTCAAAGCAGTGTATAAAATAACAAGAGAGGAAGGAAAAGAGGAGGGAATTTCAAACAATGAGTTTAGGTATTTATCTTTACTGCGTAGAAGTCAGACCATCTGAAGGATCCATTAAAAATATTTTTCTCATACTAAGGGGAAATTTTATTGTTTGGTGGGAATTTTTTTACCCAAAATTAAGAGTGATAAGCTGCTAAAGAACTGGTTGGAGGATTGGGGAGTTTTGGAGAAAACCTTTTCCTGTCATCAATCACCACTTCCTCGCTTTCCCCCATCAATTTGTACAATGAAGTTGGCTGACTTCTTTTGAAACAGGGAAGGGGCAGAGAAAGGAAACCAGTAGGGTTCTATGAGATTTCAAGGGACTGATTGAGAACATGGGAAAATGAACCTGGGGTGGCCCTGAGGGTGGCGAGGAGAGGTAGATAATCAAACCTGACTTCAAAGTGTAGCAATGCCATGTAGTTTTAATCAAATGCCCATATTTTTAAAATTCTACATAGATGAATTAAAGCAAAATTAACTCTGTTTCTCATCATATTCCTCATGCCTTGTGTTGGCCTGGTTTTCTGGGGGGATAAAAAACACTCCTGGAACATAAGATTTTCTAATTAGACTTTTGTCTTCTGAAATGCTAGGGAAGGGTTGGACCTTATAACTTCCTGAAAAAGTTCTCTTCATGATGAAAATTGCCTCTGCCCAGCAAAAGATTTCTTTTGGATGTACTGATGGAAAACCCATCTGCTGTGATGCTGTGTGTGGTTGGTTTATTTTTACAAATGCAAGGATGTGCCTGCCCACATAAATACTTGGATTTGCCGCCTGTGGTCAGGACTCAGTCCCGTTCTTGTAGCCAGACCCCAGGCATAGAATACACAGAGGAGGGAAGAAGGTGCTGATTGGCACTTTTATGGTAGCCATCTAAAGAGGGTTGCCAATGGCTTCCCTCCAAGGTCCTTGGTGTCAGACTTTGGTCTTGGTCTTTTTCCTTTGGTGGAATGTTCATTGAAAAGAGTTTTGTCAGTTACTCAGAATTCCAAATAGTCAAACCTAAAAATTTGTGTGACTGTTTATTTTTAAAAGGTTGTGACTCAAATGAAAATTTAGAGTTTGGGTGGTCCATGATTTAAAATGAACAGGGATATAGTAATTAATTTTAAGAATCAGTGGGAAGTTACTTTTGACACCTCGATGTTGAATGATTCCTGTGTTATTCATACCAGATGCCAGCCCTTCCCTTTCTTGTCATTCTTTAGTTCATTCAATAGGGTTTTATTGAGAGTGAGACATTGTGAGGATCTTGCCACTATATTTTCTATTTATGACTTTTTTCTTATTTCATTTTGGTCACCTGTGACATCACAAATTCAAAAGAATCTATAGGACATCTTGGGGAAAAGTATGGTTTATATAATACTTAATGGTGAAAACTATGAAAATTCCTGAAGTACTCCTTAAGCTTAAAAGACCCTTTAATTCTAAAACTCATAAAGTCACAGAGTTTTAGAATTTGAGGTTGTTTGCAAGATGATTTAGCCTAATTCACTTACTTTGAAGATAATGCAATTGAGTTCCTGAGATGTTAGGTCATCTGTATAAGGTCACATAACTATTTTAATACTATTTCTGTCATAAAATATGGAATAGAATTTTAAAGCTTACATTTTCCAGCAGTGTCTCTGTGCTATTCATTTACTCAAAAAATGTTTATCAATGCACTCTTTGTTCCATGCCCTGGAATAATAAATGTGAATAACACAGTCTGTCCCTTCAGTAAGTTCATAGTCCAGTGAAGGAGACATATGTCATCACATAGAAATAACACGGTGTGACACATGCGGTAATACAGGAATGTACAAAATATTATGGGAGCACAGGAAAGAGAGCCCCAACTCTGCCTGGGGGAGCCAGAGAAAGCATCACATGGGAAATGTCTTCAAGAATGAGAAGGTAGGAACAGCATGTGCAAAGACATGGGGCCAGGAAAGGGATGGCATATTTGGGGAATGGTCACACATTCAAGGCAAGCTACCTGGGAGGCTGTGTCAGGCCAATGGAAAGACAGTGATTCTGGAGCAGTTGATTGTGTCCTGACTATGAAAGGCCTTAATTGGCAAGGTAAGGAGTGTGATTCTCACACAGGGGAACAACACTATGAGTTCCCACTTTGGAATTAGAGGTGAGACTGCCCCTGGCGGTCGCTCCCCTGTATTATTTAAACATGTTTCTCTGCCTGACTAGACTATGTTCTCCTACAGCAGGACTGTGTCTTTATTTTTGTTAAATAAACAAAGTTTTCTATTCAAAGCATGGTCCAGGGCCCAAATTTGGTATCACCTTGGGGGTCATCAGAAATGCAGAATCCCTGGTGCTCAGATTTTAATAAGCTCTCTAGGTAATTCTTATGAAAATTAAAGTTTGAGATTCATTATACTAAAAGTCTGCTTTGCACAAAATCAAAGATCACAAAACATTTGTTGAATCAGATAGCCTTGGAAAAATCTGTTTGAATAGCAATTGGATTTTTCATTGGGATAATTACTTCCCCAAATAGCCTAATGGATAATACACCTAAAATAAGCAGCAGGAGACATGTATTTGTTCTAATTCCCAATCCTGCAAAGCTTAATGAGGTCTGTGCAATTAGGGATGCCAGAAGTGTACTAAGGTGATCAAACCTGGGTGAATATCTCAAGTTAAATCTTGTATTGGTGACAAGCTTGAAGCAAAGTTTGGGGAGAAGGTGCCTTTAGGGAGGGGTTGGCCTGATTCTCCTTATGGCTCTTACCCATAGAATGAATACTTGTATATGAGTAGCCTGTGGAGGTTTGTGGAAGACAAGATCCAGGTGCTGGAGAAGGCTGTTGAGCAGTGCTTTGCCCACATACAGCGGCCTCTGCAAGAAGGGGTCAGAAATGCAAGGACTTCCTACCGACAGATCCTCAATGGATGCTTGGTGGTGAGTGACCTTTTTCAGGAAAAACCCAAAATATGCAGTAAGGTCTTCCTGGCCTCCAAGCTCTTTTAGCAATATCCTACTGCTTCTGAAGTAATAAAGAGGTAGAAGAGAACAGGAGTGAGGATTGCACATAGAAAGCATACATAGGGAATTTTTCAACTGTGCATTGCAGGAGCCAGTGAAAGAGTACATGGTTCAGCAGAAACAGTTGGAATTTAGAATCTGAGGGTGTTGGTTTGAGTCTCAATTCTACCAAGCATCTGCCATGTAGCACTGAGCAAGACCCTAAAACCATTTCAACCATCGATTTTTTTCTTTTGTAGAATGGGGTACTAAAAACTTCCCCTACCTATCTTGTAGGGTTGATAGAAGGATCAATCAAATTTCATCTTGTGAAAGCAGATTGTAACCACTCACTTGACATACATTTTTTAAATTTAATTATATGGGGTTTATGAGGAGCAAAAATGTAAGCTCAAGATAGAATTTATCTAAGACTAAGGAGTAAAAAAAAATTTTTAAAGGTTTGTAAAGACTAAGGGGTCATGGACAAACTGGTAAATGTAGCAAGTGTGAAACAGCAGTCTGTAGCCTATGGAGTAGCAACTAGATCATTATGTTGGAATAATTTTTAGACTTGGAAAGTTGGAAGGTTAGTCATGAAAAATATGTGAAAAGGTCGTGTGTAATGGAGTTCTTCAAATTCTTTAGATTTTTTCCCTCTACATGGGATGGCACTAGCTTTCTAGGATATCAACTTTTCTGGGTGTTATCCTCTATGTGTTTTGTGTAAAACCTTGCTAAATATCTAGATTAGTAGGTATATGCTGTGATTGTGATGAAAAGGATATAGGAGATGCCTCTGGTGTAAAACAAAGAGTGAAGGCCAAGAGAGCTGACAGTTAAAAAGTAAGTTGGAATAATTAGGTCTAGAGTATGCTTCTATAGAGTTATTGATTGGTATTGAAGAATAAAAGCCTCTTGTTTCCTGGGTGGCTGAAGTATCCATATATGTGAGAGTATGAATCCATGCATTTGTTTATGCAGCAAACATGAACAAAATGCTTACTCTGGTATCAGATACAGTGCTAAGCCTTTTATGTGCATTATTTTACTTAATCCTTTTATTATTATTTTAATTTGTAGAGAAGCTGAATAACTCATCCATGTCCACCCATAAAATTCACAGCCAATTCAGGCATGTGTCTCTTGAGAACCCAGACTCCCAATCCCTATACTTGTCTGTTGCACCTCCTAATCTGTATTCTGCACCACATTTTAGTTACTTGTAATTGCCAAGTTATATAGTTAAATAGTTTAACATTTGTAAATCCCATCATTCCTTTCTTCATGTAACAAGAAATAGGAGGCAGTATAACCCCTGGTGAATGGCAGAGGCTCTGGTTTGAATCTCCATTTCCCTACTTGACCTTGCACAAGTTACTTAATTTCTTTGTGCCCCAGGTTCCTCATTTGTAAAATGAGGACAATTGTACCCAAGCCAGAGGGTTGTTTGGAAGGGTCAACTGAAATAATGTATGTAAGGAGGTTAGTCCAGTGCTTGACCAAGGCACTGAGAATACAGAAAATGTCTAATATAATTATTATGATTAGGTTTGGAGGATTAGAAAGATGTCCCAAATACAGTCCTTATTCAAAGAAGATGAGATAGCAAGAAGAGAAATTTAATAAAAGATAGCAAGCATTAAGGAACATAAGATACAAAAAGTTCTCTCAATGTTCAGAAGAGGGAGTGAATTCTTGTGGGGACTATGGGAGGTGGGAATCTCTTGGCTATAAATCAGAGTCCCTAACTCAAGCCTCCCTACAACAAAAGGAAATGTATTGGCCCACCTGACTTAGGTCCAGAGGAAGAGTGGCTCTGGTCCTCTTGCCCTCTTGCTTTCCTTTATGTGCAGGCTTCAATATCAGGCTGCTTACCTCATGGTGGCAAAATGGCTGTAGCCATTCTTGGATTCATATCTGCAGGCCACAAAGACTGGAGCAGAGTTTTTCAATCTCAATATTTATGACATGTTGGGTTGGATTATTTTTTGTTGTGGGGCTGCACTGTGCCTGGTGGGATGTTTAGCTGTCCTACGCATGCCTCTAACCACTAGATGCCAGTAGCACATCCTTACCCCACACACACACACCTCCAATCATGACAAAATTGCTCCAGTTGAGAACCAATGGTCTAGATGAAGAGAGGGATGTCATTTCTGGAAGATCTCTCCAAGATGTGAAGACACCACAAACAAACCTTCATAATTGTGTCTTTGGCTCTGAATCAGTCACATGCCTATTTCTAAAAGCAACTGCAAAGCATATTGGAGGACAATTAAGTAAACCTTCTGCAGAGGGTGACATTTGAGCCCAGTCCTAGAAGATCAGGAGCAATTCCATAGACAAGTAATGTGGGACAGAGGGAGACATTCCAGAGGAGAAAGTATAAAACACATTTGAGTTCCAGAAAGTAGCTGAATCTATCAAACTATAGCTAAAAAAAAACACCTAGAAGGGTTCCAGGAGGTATTAGGATGGAAAGGGTCATCTTTTTGGGAACTTTAAATCAGGTCAAAATGCTTGAGGTTAGTGAAGTTTTGCTCAGGAGAATGGCTTAATCAGAGATGTGCTTTGGGAAGCTTAACCTGAGGAAGACTGGATGCAGAGAGAACAGTCTGGGGCCCTTAAATTAGATCAGATAGAGTAAAGATTTGAACAAGGGTCATGACAGATGGATGGAAAGGAAGAGAAGGCTTGGAGAGGAGATTTGAAGGAAGTCTCAATCAGAATTTTCAATAGATCAGATAGGGGGGATGTGGGAAAGCAAGGGGGCAAAGACAGCTGGGAAAATTTGCACCTAAGAGAAAGGAGATCTTGTAAACTAAAAAAGAAATTAAAAGTTCAGTGAAAAGAATTTATCTCTTAGGGAAAACAATATTTTCAGTATTGGAGAATATGTATCTAGTGCTTAATCCAGGTGCAAAATCTGATAGAATGATGGAAATCTAAAAAGGGGTGGGACTGGAGGCCTATACTTAGTAATCAGCTGCATGGAATTGATTGTCAGATGTCTCAGAGAGAAGGGTATTGAGGAGTTGAGAGATGGATGATGCCATGACATAACCTCATAAAACGGTCACATTTAGGGAACATAAGAATAATGACGAGCCAGGAAAGGGGACAGAGAAGGATTTATAGGAGAAGGAAATAGTGTAGTACTGTGAAAACTAAGGGAGAAAAGTTTAAGAAGGAGATTGTCAGCCGCTCCTGAGAGGTCAAGGAAAATTAGGATGAGGAAAGGGTCATTGGATTTGGCTGCTGAAGTTATTCCTTTGCAAAAGTGATAACCTCCCAGATGGCCCCCAGTGACCTCACCTCCTGGTCCTCATGCCTCTGTGGAGTGTCCTCCCATACTATTAATCAGGTCTGGCCTTTGTAACCAAGAGATTGCTGCAGAGGCAACTGTGTGTGACTCCTGAGGTGAGACTATGATGGACCATTGAGGCTCTACCTCAGTCTCTTGGATCACTTGCTCTGGAGCATGCCAGCTTCCATGTGTGCTGAAGCCAAGCAGCCCTGTGGAGAGGCCCATGTGCAGAGTTACTGAGGCCTCCTACCAAAAGCCAGCATCAACCTGCCAGCCAGGTGGTGAGCTGCCTTGGAAGCAGATCCTCCAGCCCCATTCAGATGACGCAAGCTCCAGCTGACACCTGGCTGAACCTCCTGAGAAGCCCTGAGCCAGAACAAGCTGGTCAAGCCATACCCGCCTTCCTGCCCCAGAGAGACTGTGAGTGATAATAAAGGCTTACTGCTTGTTGTTTAAGCCACAAAGTTGGGATAATTTGTTTTGTAGCAATGGATTACTAAGGCACCCTGGATAGATCAGTTTCTGGACAATTATAGAGGAAGTCATGTCATAAAAAGTTAATCAGAGAGAAAGGGCTAAGAGGTGAAGGCATCAACTGAAGACCATTCATTTGAGACAGTTTGCTTTGGAAATGAAGAAGAGATATCAGCAAACTTCAGGCTTTCACATCGAATTTGTCTCATCAATTGTCCCCTCTTGTATCAGCCCTTTAATGACTTCTTTGTGACTACAAACACATTCAAGGTATTCTTAACTTACAAACAATTTTCATTTGTGGCAGAAATTCTGGCAAATATTTATATACTTACATCATATCATTACTTATAGGATAATAACTGAAATGTCAAATAATAAGAGAAAAGAAAAATAGTTATATGTCCATAGGATATATTATGTAGTTATTAAAATGATTTTTAAGTATTTATACTGAATTGGGAAAATGCTCATATTGTTATTTGGTTTGAAAAGAGCACAAATCATGTTCCCAATTGTATAATGCTGTGCTGTCATTCACTTAAAACATATTCCCTTGAAACATTTACTATTGGTTATAAAACCATTTGGTGAAATTTTGGTCAATTCAAATGTATTTGTTCTCTTTACTAAGAATCACCATCTGAGTAAAATTTCTTAATGTCTCTTAAAGCTCCTCTAGCTTTATAATATTTTTCATCTGATTTAAAAATTTATTTACCTGGGGCAAAAATCTTACAAAAATATAAAAACAAAGTAGCATTTCATTAATATTTAACAAAATATATACAAAATTTGGATTATCCTTGGAAAATCTAAGACATATAGTAGAGTCATAGCACATTTTCATTCATTCATTCATTGAATAATCACTTTTTAAACAAATATTTATTGAACACTATTGATTGCTATTGCCAGGTGTTGAGGACATAAAGATGGATGATACATTGTACCTGATCTCAACAAGCTGATGATCTGGCCTGGGGGCCTGACATAAAATTGTTTGAGAAGGACTGTGATAAAAGTGAGCACAGGGTGCTTTGGAAGCTCAGGGCAGCAGCATCTAGCCACTTTGGAGGAGTGATTGCTGTCCTCCTGTCTAGCTTAATAACATGTTTGAAGATCATGTTGTCTCCTCTCTTTCCTGCAATTCTTGGTAACCACCTTTGTCTAAAAGCAATGGGGTTCTGATCCTGTGACATTCTAGTTACTGCCTATGAACCCTACTAATTTATTGTCTAATTTTCTAGAGGAGAAAAGGAAACCAAGGTTTTCACCAGACTCTGAAAGCTGTCTGCCTGAAGAATGGCATCTATGCCTCCAGGACTCTTGCAAGAATAGATCTGAATGAAGCCATCACTGAGCCTATTTATGCCCAAATTGATCCCGTTTTTGGAGGCATTTTTAGGTAAAGGATCTTTCATCTCATTCCTTCATGAACAAACATCTGAAAAATGTTTGGCCAGAGTCTCATGTTTGAGAATTTGTACTTGGATCTGGAAGTGTAAAGTGTAGCTTGCAACTTGAGGAGGAAAGCTTAGTGTTTGGCAAAACATGAAAGCCTTCTAAGTATGGTTTATTTAAAGATTTCCCATGCTGACCTAGAGTAGAGATTGATTGTTGCTTTCAAACTAATATTATGATTCCCATTATTTTTCAAATATCTCAAACATGTAACAGGGGATAAATTTTCTTAGGGATCTGGGCCCAGGACATGGCACTTTGGTTGGAGAGAGTTGAGTTAAGCAAGCACATGGCAGTCAGGACTTTCTCTGAATGTGAAAAGGAAAAGTGGCTCAGTGATGACTATGTTTGACACACTGAATGCTCACAGATGTTGCATGGGCTAGGGGGTGTAACTCCTTGGTGCCCCCCTCTTTCTCTTCTCCCCTGAATTCCAATGCCTTTTTCCATCAACAAAAGCAGAATCTCTTAATCTCTAAATGTAGCAAACTGTCCCCAATCTTTCTCCTTCACCTCTGACATTTCATGTGTTTGATCACCTGCTGCTTCTTGATTCAACCTTTACTTGTATCTTATTCAGCACCCACATTTTCCACCCCTGCTTTTCTGGCAGTTTCTTTATACACATTTTGTATCATGCCATTCTACCTATGCCCACCCAACCCCTGTTTAGAAATCTGTAGGATGAATTCCAAATTCTTTAGAGTGTCATTAAAGACATTTCCACCTCACTCCAACCTGCCTTTTCCAGTCTTTCCCTGCCCTGTATCCTAGCATGGGCCTTCTGCTTTAGCCAGCCTGTGGGGAAGGAGAGAGTTATTTTGATGTACCAGGCTCTGTGATCAGCACATTGCATGAATTATATCATTGAATCCTCCCAATAACCCCATAAAGTGGCATCTGTCTTTTTACATAGAAAAATCTGAAATTTGGAGGAATTACACAACTTTCCCAGTGTCACCCTGATCTTAAGCAGAGAGGTAGAATTTAAAGCCTATGCTCACTCCTCTGCAACCTGCTCCTTCTTACTCCTGGGATGTTCTGAAACTTTGTTCATTATATTGTCCCCATGGCAAATAACTCTTCTTTCTTTTCATTTCCTTAAATCTTATCTGTCTTTTAATGTGTAGGTCAAGTACCACTCTTTCAACTAGAATTAACTGGACAGTGCAAAGTTTGTGGATTTTTTTTTAATTTTTTATTTATTTTTATTGTGGGTAAAAATCAAAATTCTCACAATACATACAAACATTTGCAAAATGATATATAAATATATATGCATATATGTGTATTTGCTTACAAAAATGTTATATATATATATATATATATATGCATACATATATTTTAAGAGGTGCATAGATTACCCAAAATATTACACGGAACCCGCTGGTTTTTGAAGGTAGACAAACCTAGCTCTTCCACTTATTAGCTGTGTGTCCTTGGACACATCAGTAATCCTCTCTGAACCTCAGTTTTCTCATCCAAAAAATGGAGATTATTATATTGACTTCATAGGTTTTTTAAGTCAAGGACTTAGGACAGTCACAGTGCCTGGCACATCATTAGCATTTAATAACTGTTAGATCTCACCCCACTTCTATTTGCTTGAAATGTATTCAAGGCCACCAGCTAGTTTGTTTGTTTTAACCCCACAGTAGTCACTACTGTCTCTTAACATTTTGCTTTGCTTTCTTCTGTAGGGCTGGGTACCCCTCTGATGCAGGTCTGATGCCTCACATAGATGCTTTTAAGCACTCACTGCAGGAGATAATGATGGAAATTGGGATAAGAAATGGCTGGAAATATGATAGCAGAAAAAAAAGTTTCCTAATCCAGGAGGTAAGGTCCTTATAAAACAAAGAAGGTGGCAATGTTGGGTAGTGACTTTCTCTCCAGAAGGATTTTGGAGTTTGCCTATTTATCTTCCTGCCTATTCGCCAGGATTTTCTGGGCACTGGAAGTACTTATAGGAGGAGCTATGCAATACAAACCATAATGGGGTAGGGGAGAGTAACAGACAGCTAGAGAGGTGTGGGACACCCAAGCCAAGTTTGTTCCACTGTAAAGCAACTGATAGTAAATGCTGAGTTTGGGATCCTGAAAGAATCCTTAGTTTTACAAAAATTTGAATCAAGTTGTAACATTTTCTTTTATGTCTCCATCATTTTTACCAGTGATATGAAGTATCATCCAAAGTAGTGAAGCTGGAAGAAGTTAAAGTATCACATTTTAGTTTTGAGTACCTAAAATTCTTGTCTGTGGCTTACATTCTTCCAGGCCCAACACAACTTATATGGCAGCACTAGAGAAATAGCTTGTGCCCCCCATGCAAAAGGGCCTGATCCAAGACCATCCCATTCAAGGTTGCATTGCACATGCTCGGGTTCAACTCAGCAAATATTTACTGAGTGCTTTGTCAGTGCCAGGTGCTATAGGAAGCACTTTTGTTTATAAAAGACTTGTGACAAAATTCTTGTCTGTGAAAAGCTTGAAGCCCAGTAGTGGAGCAGCCTGGAGACAACCAACCATGATATAAGGCAGGGGGAATTGCTGCCACTCATGGGAACACCCACCTGCTTCTATTGACGGAATTGCAGCAAATGGCCATTTTTATCCTGATTTCCAGGTAAGCACCATCCTGGGAAGCCTGGAGGTGCACATCCTCAGAAGGAAGAGGAGGATCTACCAGTGTCTCAGCACCTCTGTTCAGAATGACCTGAAGTCCTGCTATGAAGGTGCGGCTCCAGGAGAGCAGCATCGTCGCTTCCTCTGGGGCTTTCTGTCAACCCCGTCAGTGTCCTTTACTGCTGCTCCCTCCTCAAAGTTTTTTTCCTCCTGTGTCCTAAGTCCAAATAATTGCAAAGGCCTGGGTAAAGGTCATTAATCAACCCTTTTAATATCTTTCTTTATCTAGATACCTTGCTTCTCTCCATGCTGAATCTCAGCTAATTAGACACCAAAATCTGTGGTCTAGTTTTCATTCTTACTTTCTTTAAGTATATGTAAATTCATTTTCCAGTGTCTTTTTCTTTCAGTGGTTCCATTGTGGGGGGAGTGGGGGAGGGGCTGGATTTTGTAAACTTCTTAATTCACAAAGATTTTCTGGATGATATTAACTATCTCAATATTGAGAGTGTTATCTACTTGTGTCATTGAATTGTTAAACTATTTCCATCACTGTGGAAATGGTGTTCTCTCTTTCTTCATATATATCTATATATGTATATTGTGTGTGTGTATGTATACACACATATTTTTTTCCCTGATGCTAAAGATATCTAGGTAAGTCCTTGCTATAGTGTGACTGTGGCTATCATTTTTGCCAGAGGCAGCTCAGATTACTGGCAAAAAAGCCTGTGAGAGAATGAAAAATGTCATCAGACGAGGAGTGGACCAGCAGGTGGCCGAGGGCATGTTTGAAAGGGCTCAAGAGAGGATGCAGCACCAATTTCAGCTCCTGAAGGTACCCTGCATCTAAAACCAGGGAATGCACTGAGGGTGTGGAGGAAGCAGGGATAGAAGGTGGAAGAAATAGTAGTTACATGGTCCAGATAGAGCCTGATGACTTCTACAATGTGAGCCCAACATCCCAGGATACAAGGGAGGAGGCCTGCCAGGGCTTAGCATTCTTGCTTCACTGCACTGCATGCTGGAGTCGAGCTCTCTTCAGGGGCTGTAACTTCAGAAATGCAGTCTCTCCATGTCAGCTTGTGCCCTTCCTTTTTCATAAGTCATTCTTCTTACAATCCTGGTCACACCTGGCCCTATATCTAGGACTTGAACTCTTTTCATCAACAAGCTCATCTCAGCCCCAGCAGCTCTGGGAAGTAGGTAATATTATTTTTCTCATTTCATGGATAAGGAAAGTAAAGCACAGAGAGGTGTATCCACAGGTCATGCAGCTAGTTGCTGAGCTAGGATTTGGGACCAAGTTGCCTGGCTTCAGGGTCCACAACAATAACTTAACCTTAAGACAGATTTTTTGCTTAGAGAAAACACTTATCTACATAAAATATTAGTCATTAAACAAATGTCAATAAACTATTATAGGTCGATCAGTTCCAGTGCCTAGATGTAGGATTGATTTTGTCTGTCTCAGGAGACAGTTCCTAACAGCTTCCTCTGAACTAAATAGTTCTATCAGGGAGGTTTGCACCACCTTTCCACAGCTCAGGATCTGCGGACTTTCCCTCCCATCCCCCAGTAATGAAATTTTTTTTTTCTCAGAGTCTAAGCTACTTTTGGACTTTTCCTTGACAATGTGAGTCTCCAAATTTGTCTGCCTCAGTCCAGGCTGAGCTGACCCACTCTCCCAACAACCTAAGGAGCCTGACACTGCTGTTTTAGAATACCTCTGAACCAACCTTCCAGTAACATTCCAAAACTGTCTTTCCCCAACATTCCTCCCCTACTCCCACCCTGCAGCATTGGAAAACACTTTTTTTTTCCCTCAGTACAAAGCATTTAATTTCCCTTGAAGGAGGCTGTATTAGTCAGCCAAAGGGACGCTAATGCCATATACCAGAGATTGGTTGGTCTTTATAAAGGGTATTTATTTGGGATAGAAGCCCACAGTTACAAGGCCATAAAGCATAAGTTTCTTCTCTCACCAAAGTCCATTGCCATGTGTTGGAGCAAGACAGCTACCGATGTTTGCCATGGTTCAGGCTTCTTGGGTTCCTCTCTTCCTGGGGCTGCATTTCTCTCCAGGCTTAGCTCCTTTGTTTCCTCCACAAGGTCAGCTGTAGACTGTCAGGTAAATGGCTCACTTCTCTTCTCCTGGGGCCTTATCTCCAACATCAAAACTCCAACTTCAGAACTGCTGCAACTCTGTTCTTTGTGATGCCAACTCTGTTCTTTGTGATGCCTTTTATATTTTATTTCCCACCCACCAAGGGGTGGGGCTCAACACCCTACTGACATGGCCCAATCAATGCCCTAATCATAACTTAATCATGCCCAGATGAACAGATCAGTTTACAAGCATAATCCAATATATACTTTTGGAATTCATAATTACATCAAATTGCCCAACAGCTACAAAGGCCAAGAGGTATCTCATTTTCCAATAGCAGTTTAGTTTCAGTTTTTGACATATTACCACAATCTACAAGTATATGCAGAAAATAGAGTGAACTGTACAGTCATCAATCCCATTGTAGTATATAGAAATTGGATCTTAACTTGCCCAAGAAAGCAATTCCTTTAAAAAACAATTACTATATTGACCATGTGCAATCTATCTTAAACCACAAAGATGTAGGATGTTAAAAGTGGACAGGACCATAGAGAATTCCTACTCCCACTCCCTGACCTTACAGACAAGGAAGTTGAGGCCTAGAGTGGTTAAGTTACTAGCTCAAGGCTAACAGCTAGAGCTGAGACTAGGGCTTAGGGCCCCTGGTTTGGTGTGTTGAAGAAAAAGCATAAGATTTGAAATCAGGAGGTCTAGATTTAAAACTAGGCTTTGCCAGGCAAGGATTCAGGGACTTTTCAAAGAGAAGCAAAAAATGATTAGAAGAGGGGAAATGGTTTTAGTTGATAAAAGGACTGAGGTTAGCAACATGATATTTCTCAAGCAATTGGAAAGAAGAATCTGCTGTGTCAAGTATGGTGTATTGCACAAAGCAAGTGCTCAATAAATATTTAACCAATGGCTAAATGCCTGATGGTATAATGGCCAGCTCTTTTTCTATTTTTCCATCTCTGCTGTTCCTATTCTCTCTTCCATGTCTCAGTGCATCCTTATTAGGTCCTAATTCAGTCTATCAACACTCCAGGTATAATCCCTCATTGAATAGATGTGGGAGGAGATGCTGAGACATGTTGGACCCCCTCAGAAATGCTGCCCTGGTAACTCCTGGGCTATTTGGGGTCTCACCCTTGGAGTAAACTTTGAATTTGGTAATCCCCAGTCTTTGTCCTCTCCTGCCAGGCATTTGGGTGGGTCCCTTTTGTAGGAATCACTTTCACTTTGGCCATGCTGTTCTAACAGAATGGATATCCTTTGTCGTGTAGAATGGAATCACCGAGAAGGTCAAGGGCAGTATCTCCACCATGCTGACCCTTGCTTCATCCCAGGGGGATGGCCTCTACAAGGAACTTGCAGGTAAATACATAAAACCTTTGCATATACGGTGATTATGAAAACACACCTAGCTATGTAGCTTTTTCCTGAAGTTTTTAAAAATTAAATTAGGAAGAATTTCCAGACAATGAATGGACATGATGGCAAACACATGAATGCACCACTCTTTCCCACACACCAACTGAGACTAAACATTACACTTGGGACTTTCTACAAACTCATTGAATTCCCACATTCAGTGTGGGATCCTCACATTCAGTTCTCACATTCAGTACCTCACTAAGGTTGATGCTATTGTACCATTTTGCAGATGCAAAAACAGACTCAGAGGGGGTGACATGTCCAAGTTCCCAAACTAGGAAGTGGCAGATTCAAATCTATTCTGTTTCCATGATTCTGCTCTGCTATCTCCATAAAGGCTTTCCTTTAAGTTGACACTTTCTCAAGAAAGTAGTAATCTTTCTGGTGGTGGTTTCTAGTGGAAAGCTTTCCATTAATCCTTTAGGAGCCTGGAAAGGCAACACCAGCTCTGTGTGGGCCAATGCAGGCAACCACCTCACTTTCATGCCCTGCCTCTGCCAGGCCCCCTGCCAGCCTGGCACACAGAAGGCTGCAGAGTGGGTCATCCAATGGGTGCAGCCAGCAGGACACAACTCACCAGTCCAGTCCATCCAGCAATCTCCTCTAGCTCAGAGGCCTTGGATTAGGCTTACTGCCTATTAGAGTTAGTGGGAGGACTCATGGCACATTACTGGTGAGGGTGTAAACTGGTACAAAAAGCAACCGGGCAGTTTCTGACAAAATTAAAAATGCACATATCATTTGGCCAGCAGTCCTACTCCTAGGAGTTTATTCTGTCCACACCCTCATACATGTGTAGACTGGCACATGTACAAAGTTAATTAAATTAGTTACACCTAATTCACAGCTAAATTAAATTAGGTATACCAAAATATGGAGGACTGTGCAACTGTTAAAATGAATAATGCAGCTTTGTAGACAGTGGTATAAATCAGCCTCCAAAATAAATTGTAAAGAAAAAAAATCAAAGTGAAAAAAAGGTGTGTAATGTACTATCATTCTAAATACATATGCATATGTTTGTATATGCATGAAAATCTCAGTGGGATACACAAGAAACTGGGAAATTTTGTCTCTAAGATCAGGGGACATGGAGGAGCAGGAGACTTACTTTGTATTCTGTATGTTTTTATGCCTTTAAAATTCTGAACCATGTGCCCAGTTATCTGCTAGGAGAAAAAATAGATCTGATGCCAGTTCTGAGTAAATCAGGGTGAAAGTGGTCAGACCTGTTTACAAAGTAAAAGCCACAGTTGCTGCTCTACACCTGTGCTCTGCACTTCTCTCTCTTGGGAAATCCTCATTGTCCCCATCTCTGGATGTCTGGGTGGTGCCTCACCAATTCTTAATGGTCTCCAGGGAAAGAGATACAACACTGCCACACTATAATTTACTGATCTCTCTCTTTTTGTTTAGGTATTCACAGCCGTCTAAGCTTCTAAGATGACAGTTATGCAGTTGTGTTCTCTTTAAATAACACTTATCAAAGATCTTCCAATCATCCAGATCTCACAGATAGAAAATATAACCTTCAATTTGATATAAATTGGTCGTGTCATAATTTAAGGCCATTTTCTTTGTTCACCCACTGTCAATAAGAAATGTATACTCTGTAGAGGATACTGTGACAGGTGCCAAGTACACAAATAGTACTTAAGAGTAGTCCCTACTCTTAAGGGGCTTATCACCTGGTTGGTAAGACAATATGTTTAGGAATGTAGGAATGTAAAAAATATTGGATAATAAGCACTCACTCATCAAGTACTTGTCATCACCTCCTGGGTGCCAGGCAGTGTTCTAGGCACTGAGGACCCAGCAGTGACTGATATAGACAAAAATGCCTGTCTTCAAGTTGCTTACAGCTCAGGAGTGATAAAGAAAATATCTGGCATGCCCAGTGGTGGTAAAGGCTATGGAGAAAAATAAAGGAGGGAAAGCAAAGAGGGTCTGCTGGGAGTAGGTGACAAGGTTGTCAAGGTTGGTCTCACTTTTAAGCAAATGACCTGAGGGAGGTAGAACAACAGAGTAGTTATTCAGGACAGGGCTTTGGGGAAGACTTGTGTAAGTGTGGTCTAAGAGTAGATCCCAGAAGGATTTTAAGAGACTGAGACGGAGGTCTTCCAGATGTGGGAGCAGGACAAATAGACTCAGGATTCTCACTCCCCTCCTACTCATGAGGACCATTGCAGGCCAGGCTCTGAGCCACATGGAGTCATGATCTCTGATGCATACAGCCAAGGGGGTTGGAAAGACTTTTAGGAGCAGGATTGGGACAAAGCACCAGGAGACCAGCCCCAAGGTCAGTCTGAGTCTTCCTGCAGAGAGGCTGTAATTAGATTGTAGATCCTGGGATGAAAACCAGGGATGCCCAAAGAGACCAAGTTTATGAAAACCAGTTCCTGAGAGGAGGAGAGAGATGCCTGGAGAGGGCTTGGGGGAGGTTTGTTGTGTGGTGTGCTCTCTCTGTCTCCTTCCACACAGTTGTTATGAGGCCTTAGTAACACAGTGATTTCCCAGTTGTTTTTATTTTAATGGGTAGGTTTGTATTTCTTTTGAGGGTAACCCTCTATGCTGAGATGTGTCTTAAAACAACAGCAAGAATGCTTGGTTGGATTCTTGTTATTTATCAAACAAGGGGGTTGGACTATCTGATATCTAAGCAGCATCCCAGAGTTCACATTCTGGGACAGGGGACCCAGAACATAACAGGATTCTTGGGGACTTGTTTTTCTGGGAACTTTGCTGAAATGCATGCTCTCTACTCTTCTGCAGATGTCAAGAGTGAATACAAGGAGATGGAAAAGCTCCACAGAAGCCTGCGGGAGGTTGCTGAGAACACAATGCTGAGGAGGGGCATGCAAGATTTCCTCCTGAGAATGTCACCCAGCAAAGCTGGCCCTCCTCAAAATTAACTTTAGTTCTTGTGGATTAGCCCCAAGAGAAGAAAAATAAGCCCAGAGCCAAAGAATCAGAATTATCTCTGTTATTATTATTATTTTTTTAATTATTAAAGGACTTAACTATTTGGGCCTTATATACAATACAGCACCCAATATATTGTTATTTCTGACATAAGCTAAATGTATTCTGTAGCTTAAAAGAGTCATCTTGAATCCCTAATTGGAATTCTAAAGCTTTAGGGACCCAATTCTTAAACTTGAGTAAGGAAGCAACATTGAGCCATGGAAAGAACATGGGTTTGGGAGCCAGACAGATGAGAGACCCATCTTTACCACTTCTCAGCTATGTTATCTTAGTCCGGTGAGTGTGATTTCAAGACCCTGCACTCTAAAAATTATTGAGGTCATTAAAGAGTTTCTATTTATGTGGGTTATACTTATTGATATTTACTGTTTTCCAAAGTAAAACTGAGAAAAGCTAAAGATAATTACATACTGATTCATTTAAAGGTAACAATAATAAGCCTATTATGTGTTAACATCAATAACATATTTTCATGAAAAAACTATTTTCAATAAAAAATTTAGTGAGAAGAGAGACATTGTTTTACATTTTTGCAAATTTCTTTATTCTCTGGCTTAATAGAAGACAGCTGGAGTCTCATATCTGCTTCTGTATCCTACCTGTTAAAATATGTCTTTTGAATTTGTAGATATGAAAAAAATCCAGTCTCACACAGCTATGCAGCTGATATATGTAGGAGTATTTCAATAGACTCTTCTAATATTTTCTGGATATTCTTCTTTGATACTACAAACTTGACAAATGATAGTTCCTTAAAGGTTAGTTGCAGTGTGAAATCTGAAACCATGTCAATGAGCTTTTTTCATACTCTGTTACTTTAAAATCCATTTATCTATCTTGTACTTTGCATGGATCTTTTACCAGTGCATGATTTTATGGCATCAGACATTGGTCATTTGGAAAATATTTGTTGACTGAGATAAGCAGATCGTCCAAATATTGACACATTTCATTATACAATATCAAAAATTCATATTTGTTAATAATACCACTAATCTCATTAGAAAAGTCTTGAATTATTGGGACCCTGTAAAGCTCACAGTGGAGTAAACAAATTTTACAAAATTCTAATTTTGGTTCAAAAGCTCATCTCATCTTTGCAAGAAAAACTGTCAATTGTTTTCTTTGATGTCAAGTTTCACTCATTGTTTGTGTGTGTGTGTGAAGTACCAGGACCAGGAATTGAACCCTGGACCTTGTATGTGGGAAGCCAACACACAGTCACTGAGCCCTGTCACCTCTTCTGAGTTGGTTAATTCATTTGTTTGCTTGTTTTTTGTTTGTTTCAAGGAGGCCCTAGGAACTGAACCCAGGACCTCACATGTGGGAAGCAGGTGCTCAAATGCTTGAGCCACATCCACTCCCCTCACTCATTCATTTTTGAGAAATTTCCATCATCTAACTAATTTCAATCAACCATAGCTTGTCAGTTGTAATTTCAATTCAAGTAAAAATTATGTTTCATGAAAAAGTGTTGAATTCAGCTCACAAATTAATCACACAAATGCTTTTCCTTGAGGCACCACAAGTGTTTTAAATGTACCTTCCATTTTGTCACACAGAGTAATAAATGTACTTTGTACATTTAATAATTAAAAATATAAATAATTAAATACTAAAAAGTAAACACAGATGAATAAATACATACATTTCTCAATTGAATGTAGTGGATACATATAATTTTTTTTTAATCAAACAATATGTTACACAATCTATTTGGTTCATAGTAACACAATCATACAATATTCGTCTTTTTGTGTCTGGTTTGCTTTGCTCAACATAATGTCCTCAAGTTTCATCCATGTTTTCATATGCTTTACAACTTCATTTCTTATTACAGCTGCCTAATATTCCCTCATGTGACTAGACCACAGTTTATTTATCCATTTGTCTGTTGATAGACACCCGGGTTGTTTCCAACTTTTGGCAATCATGAATAATGTTGCTATGAACATTGGTATGCAGATGTTTATTCATGTCACTGCTCTTAGTTCTTCTGGGTATACCCAGTAGTGCTATTGCTGGGTCATGTGCCAAGTCTATATTCAACTTCTTTAGGAACTGCCAAACAGTCATCCACAGTGGCTGTACCATTCTGCATTCCCACCAACACTGAAAACATATTCTTATCTTTCCACATCCTCTCCAACACTTGTAGTTCTCTGTCTTTTTAATAGTGGCCATTCTGATAGGTGTGAAATGATATTTCATTGTAGTTTTGATCTGCATTTCATTAGTGATGTTGAGAATTTCTTCATATGTTTTTTTGCTATTTGTACTTCTTCTCTGGACAAATGTCTATTCAAGTCTTTTGCCCATTTTTTAATTGTATTGGTTGTCTTTTTATTGTTGAGTTGTAACATCTCTTTATATATCCTGGATATGAAATGCTTATCAGATATGTGATTTCCAAATAATTTTTCCCGTTGAGTTGTCTGCCTTTTTACCCTTTTGACAAATTCCTGTGAGGTGCAAAAGTGTTTAATTTTGAGGAGGTCCCATTTATCTATTTTTTCTTTTGTTGCATGTGCTTTGAGTGTAGGGTCCAAGAAAGCACCACATACTACAAGGTCTTGAAGATATTTCCCTACATTTTCTTCTAGTAGTTTTATGGTCCTGGCTTTTATATTTATATCTTTGACCCATTTTGAGTTGATTGATGTATAGGCAGTGAGATAGGGGTTCTCTTTCATTCTTTTGGTTATGGATATCCAGTTCTCCCAACACCATTGGTTGAAGAGACTGTTTGGTCCCGTTAACATGGACTTGGTAGGTTTGTTAAAAACCAGTTGACTGTATAGGTGAGGGTTTATTTCTGGGTTCTCAATTCTATTCCTTTCAGACCTTTCTTTACCATTTCTCTCCCTCCTCATAATTCTAGCCTTCTAAATCACTATATATATATTCCTCCATTTGTTTTCCCAGTCCATTGTAGGAAATCCATATTTTTTCCTAGTACTCTACACTGCCTACACAAGTTAAATATTCATCTCCTTAAGTCTCATTTTGCCCCTCTTCTAACTTTTATCAATATTTCTATTATCCTTCTGCCTTCCTTACATCTTTTGATTCCTCTGGCCCTAACTTTTTGCCTTCAAGGGAACATAGAAAGAAGCAAGGAAATAAAATAAGAAGAAAAACTGCCAAAGAGAAAATGTAACTCACACACAGAACCAACACCTAAATAAAATTCTAGAGCATAGAGAAAAGCAAATCAACTGAACAAACCAATCAAGATAATATGATGACCAGAGGGCAACAGAAAAATACAAATGATTCTGAGAAACTGGAAAACATGGACCAGTCCAATGCACAAAATAAAAACCAGGAAGCAATGCAGAACATTGAACAACTAATCAAAGCTATCCAAACAAATATCATGAACCAACTTAAAGAACTGAAATAGAGATTAAGGATATAAAGAAGACACTGGGAGAACATACTGAAGAAATAGCTAACATGCCTAAAAAGGTAATAGATATGATGGTGAACAAAGGCACAAGTCAAGAAATGAAAAAGACGCTGCACTCACATGGCAGCAGATTTGAACAGGCAGAGGAAAGAATTAGTTATATGGAAGACAATACAGTTGAAATCAAAAAGATTGTAGAAAAGATAGACAAAAAGATAGAAAAAATCCAGCATGTTCTCAGGGCATTAACTGATAATACAAAATGCACAAACATACACATTATGGGCATCCCAGAAGGAGAAGAGAAGGGAAAGGGAACAGAAGGAGTGTTGAAGGAAATAATGGCTGAAAACTTCCCAACTCTATTGAGAGAGATGGATGTGCAGATCCAGGAAGCACAGCGCACCCCAAATGGTATAAAACCCAACAGGCCAACTCCAAGACATATACTTGTCAAATTGTCCAATGCTCAAAAAAAGAGAAAATACTCAAGGCAGCAAGAGAAAAGAGAACCATCACATACAAGGGAAGCACAAGAAGATTAAGTGCTGATTTCTCAGCTGAAACCATGGAGGCAAGAAGACAGTGGTATGACATAGTCAAAACACTAAAAGAAAAAAACTTCCAGCCACGAATTCTCTATCCAGCAAAATTGGCATTCAAAAATGATGGAGAGTTCAAAATATTCACAGATAAACAGCAATTAAGAGAGTATGTCAAGAAGAAACCAGCACTTCAAGAAATACTAAAGGAATCTCTACAAGTTGAAAGGAAAAAACAAAGGAGAGAGAGTTGGAGGAGAGTTTAAAAACAACTGAAAACTCAAAAAGAGAAACAAAACAACATATGACATACATTAACCCAAAGACAAAATGGCTGAAGTAAGAAATTCGTTACAAGTAATAACACTGAAAGTTAATGGATTAAATTCACCAATCAAAAGACACAGATTGGCAGAATGGATAAGAAAATATGATCCATCTATATGCTGTCTACAAGAAACCCACCTTCAACCCAGGGATTCAAGGAGGCTGAAAATGAATGGCTGGAAAACCATTTTACAAGCTAACAATAGCCAAAAAAGGGCAGGAGTAGCTATTCTAATATCAGACAAAATAGACTTTAAATGCAAAATTATTGTAAGAGACAAAGATGGACACTACATATTAGTAAAAGGAGTAATCTCTCAAGAAGAGAGAACAATCATCAACATTTACGCGCCTAATCGAGGTGCCTCAAAATACGTGCGGCAAACTCTGGAAAAACTAAGAGGAGAAATAAATGCCTCTACAATTATAGCAGGTGACTTCAACACACCACTATCATCATTAGACAGAATATCTGGGAAGAGAATCAATAAGGAAACTAAGGCACTCAACAATACATTAGAAGATTTGGACTTAATAGACATATACAGAACATTACACCCAAATACAGCGGGATTTACATTCTTCTCGAGTGCACATGGAACATACTCCAAAATAGACCACATGCTAGGCCACAGAACAACACTCAATGAATTCAGAAAGATTGAGATTATACAAAGTAATTTCTCTGACCACAACGGAATGAAGTTGGAAATCACTAAGGGCCAGAGAAACAGGATAGGCACAAGGATATGGAAGTTAAACAACACACTCTTAGACAAACAGTGGGTCAAAGAGGAAATTTCAAAAGAAATCAGTAACTACCTTGAAACTAATGAAAACGACAACACAATATATCAAAACCTATGGGATGCAGCAAAATCAGTCCTGAGAGGGAAGTCCATAGCCATAAATTCATATATAAAAAAAGAAGAAAGAGCTAAAATTGAAGACCTAACTGCACACTTGGAGGAATTGGAAAAACAACAACAAACTAAACCTAAAGGAAGAAGGAAGCAGGAAATAACAAAGATTAGAGCAGAACTAAATGAAATAGAGAATAAGAAAGCACTGGAAACAATAAACAAAACCAAAAGTTGGTCCTTCGAGAATATCAACAAAATTGACAAACCCTTAGCCAGACTAACAAAGAAAAAGAGAGAACAGATGTAAATACATAAAATAAGGAATGAGCAAGGTGATATCACTACTGACCCCACAGAAATAAAGAGTATCATAAGAGGATACTTTGAAAAATTATATGCCAACAAGAATGACAATTTAGAGGAAATGGACAAGTTTCTAGAAACCCACAAACAGCTGACATTGATGAAAGAAGAAATAGATGAACTCAACAGTCCAATTACAAGTAAAGAGATAGACTCAGTCATTAAAAACCTCCCAACTAAGAAGAGTCCAGGACCAGAGGGTTTCACAGCAGAATTCTACCAAACATTCCGGAAAGAGCTAACACCAATTCTACTTAAGCTCTTCCAAAAAAAGAAGTAGAAGGAATATTACCTAACTCATTCTATGATGCCAACATTACCCTAATACCAAAACCAAATAAAGATACCACAAGAAAGGAAAATTACAGACCAATTTCTCTAATGAACCTAGATGCTAAAATCCTTAACAAAATACTTGCTAATCGCATTCAACAACATATCAAAAGGATTATACACCATGACCAAGTGGGTTTCATCCCGGGTATGCAAGGATGGTTCAATATAAGAAAATCAATCAATGTAATACACCACATAAACAGATTGAAAGAAAAAAATCACATGATCATCTCTATAGATGCAGAAAAAGCATTCGACAAAATACAGCATTCTTTCCTCATAATAACACTACAAAAGATAGGAATAGATGAAAACTTTCTAAAAATGATAAAGGGTATATATGAAAAACCCAAAGCTAACATCATTTTCAACGGTGAAATCCTAAAAGCCTTCCCTCTGAGATTGGGAACAAGACAATGATGCCCACTATCACCACTCCTATTTAACATTGTCTTAGAAGTACTTGCATGAGCACTGAGCCAAGAAAAGGACATAAAAGGCATCCAGATTGGAAAAGAAGAAGTAAAAATTTCATTATTTGCAGATGACATGATCCTATACATAGAAAGCCCTGAGAAATTGACAACAATGCTTCTAGAACTTTTAAAGGAGTTCAGTAATGTTGCAGGGTATAAGATCAACGCTCAAAAATCAGTAGCATTTCTGTACACCAATAACCAGCAAACTGAGGAGGAAATCATGAAAAGAATACCATTTACAATAGTAAATAAAAGAATCAAATACCTAGGAATAAATTTAACTAAAGATGTAAAGGACGTATATACAGAAAATTACACAACACTGTTAAAGGAAATCAAAGAAGACTTAAATTAAATAAATGGAAAAATATTCCCTGTTCATGGATAGGAAGACTAAACATCATCAAGATGTCTATCCTACCCAAATTAATCTACAGATTTAATGCAATCCCAATAAAAGTCAACACTATATTTTTTTAAGGAACTGGAAAAACTAACCACAAAATATATTTGGAGAGGCAAGAGGCCCCAAATTGCCAAAGATATATTGAAAAAGAAAAATGAAGTTGGAGGTATCACATTACCTGACTTTAAAACATACTACAAATCTACAGTGATCAAAACTGCGTGGTATTGGCACAAGGATAGACCTACT
>JAKSZT010054047.1:961897-998667 GCA_026826555.1 Tolypeutes matacus
CTTTACTGATTTTTGCATGTTGATCTTGTATTCTGTCACTTTACTGAACTCATTTATTAGCTCAAGTAGCTTTGTCATGGATAATTTAGGATTTTCTGTGTACAGGATCATGTCATCTGCAAACAGTGAGAGTTTTTCTTCCTCTTTTCCTATATGGATGCCTTTAATTTTTTTTCTTGTGTAATTGCCCTAGTTAGAACTTCTAGTACAATATTGAATAACAATGACAACAGTGGGCAATCTTGTCTTGTTCCTGATCTTAGAGGGAAAGCTTTCAACCTTTCCCAGTGAGTATTATGTTGGCTGTGGGTTTTTCATATATGCCTTTTATCACATTGAGGAATTCCTTCTATTTCTATCTTTTTTTTTTTTTTTAATTTATTTATTTTTTATTGTGGGTAAAAATCAAAACTTTCACAATACATACTACTATTTGTAAAATGATATATAAATATATATACATATATGTGCATTTGCTTACAAAAATGTTATTTATATATATATATAAATATATTTTAAGAGGTGCTTAGATTACCCAAAATATTACACGGAACCCCCTGGGATTCCCATGTTGCCCACCTCCCCCACTTCCCACCACATCCCACACAAACATCTCCCACAAGTGTGGCCCACCACCCTCGATGGGCTTACACATCCTGGGGCCTTGCCACCAACCATAGACCACAGTTCACATCATATTTCTATCTTTTGAAATGTTTTTATCAAAAAAGGATGCTGGATTTTGTCAAATGTCTTTTCTGCATAGATTGATATGATCATGTGTTTTTATTTCCATCAATTTGTTAATGTGGTGTATTACATTGATTGATATTTTTCTGTTGAACCAGACTTGCATACCAGGAATAAATCCCTCTTGGTCGTGATATACAATTCTTTTGATATGCTGTTGGATTTGATTTGCAAGTATTTTGTTGAGAATTTTTGCACCTATGTTCATTAGGGAGATTGACCTGTAATTTCCTTTTTTTTTGTAGTATCTTTATCTGGCTTTGGTGTTAGGGTAATGTTGGCTTCATAAAATGTGTTGGGTAATTTTCTCTCCTCTTCAATTTTTTGGAAGAGTTTAAATAGGATTGGTGTTAATTATTTTCTAAATGCTTGGTAGAATTCACCTGTGAAGCCATCTCGTCCTGGACTTTTCTTTGCTGGGAGATTTTTGATGATGGATTCAATCTCCTTAATGTGACTGGTTTGTTAAGTTCTTGTATTTCTTGTAGCATCGGTGTACATTAGTTGTGTATTTCTAGTAATTTGTCATTTCATCTCGGTTGTCTAGTTTGTTGGCATATAGTTTCTCATAATATCCTCTTATGATTCTTTATATTTCTGTGGGTCATTTGTAACTTCCCCCTTTCATTTCTGATTGTATTTATTTGCATCTTCTCTCTTTTTTTCTTTGTTAGTCTAGCCAGGGTTTTGTCAATTTTCTTGATCTTCTCAAAGAACCAAATTTTGGTTTTGTTGATTTTTTTCTATTTTTTTTTTTTTGTTGTTGTTGTTCTCATTTTCATTTACTTCTGCTCTAATCTTTATTATTTCTTTCCTTCTGCTTGCTTTAGGGTTAGTTTGCTGTTCTTTTTCTAGTTTCTCTAGTTGTTCAGTTAAATCTTTGAAGTTAGCTCTTTCTTCTTTTTGAATATAGGCATTTAGGGCTATAAATTTTCCTCTCAAGACTGCCTTTGCTGTATCCCATAAGTTTTGATATGTTGTCTCCTCATTTTTATTTGTCTCAATATATTTATTGATTTCACTTGCAATTTCTTCTTTGACACACTGATTATTTAGGAGTGTGTTGTTCAGCCTCCACACATTTGCGTATTTACTTTTTCCCTGTCTATTATTGATTTCCAGTTTCATTCCATTATGATCTGAGAAGGTGCTTTGTATAATTTCTATCTTTTTATAATTCTTGTGTGCTGCGTTATGACTGAATATGTGGTCTATCTTGGAGAAAAATCCATGGGCACTTGAGAAGAATGTATAACCTGCTGAGTTTAGATGCAGTGTTCTGTATATGTCTGTTAGGTCTAACTCATTTATCATATTGTTTAAGTTCTCTGTTTCCTTGTTGATGTTCTCTCTAGTTGTTCTATCTAATGATGTGAGTGGGGTGTTAAGGTCTCCAATGATTATTGTAGAAATGTCTATTTCTCCCTTCAGTTTTGCCAGAGTTTGTCTCATGTATTTTGGGGCACCCTGTTAGGTGCATATTTATGACTGTTATATCTTCCTGGTGGATCATCCCATTTATTAATATATAATGCCTTCTGTATCTCTTATAACATTTTTACATTTAAAGTCTGTTTTGTCTGATATTAGTATAGCTACCCCTGCTCTTTTCTGGTTGCTATTCATGTGGAGTGTCTTTTCCCAACCTTTCACTTTCAGCTGGTTTGTGTCCCTGGATGTAAGGTGAGTTTCTTGTAAGCAGCTTATGGATGGTTCATGTTTTTTTATGCATTCTATCAGCCTGTATCTTTTGATTGGGGAATTTAATTCATTCACATTCAATGATATTACTGTAAATGCACTATTTACTCCCTCCATTTTATTCTTTGGTTTTCATATGTCATCTTGGTTTTTTCTTTCTTTTTTATTCTTTTGGATATCTTTTCTGCTATTTTTTTCTTCTATACTCTCCTCCAAGCCTCTCTCTCCTGTCTTTTTCTTTCAGGTCCTAAGATTCCCTTTAATATTTCCTGCAAAGGTGGATTCCTTCTTGCAAACTCTCTTAGTTTCTGTTTTTTAGTGATATTTTATACTCACCTTCATATTTGAAGGAAAGTTGTGCTGGATAAAGAATTCTCAGCTGGCAGTTTTTCTCTTTCAATTTCCTAATTGTATCATACCACTGCCTTCTCTCCTCCACGGTTTCTGAAGAGAATCTGCACTAAGTCTTACTGGACCTCCCTTGTACATGATGATTTGCTTCTCCTTGCTGCTCTGAGAATTTTCTCTCCATCCTTGACATTTGACATTCTGACTAGTATGTGTCTTGGAGTAGGTCTATTTAGATTTATTCTGATTGTGGTACGGTGTGCTTCCTGGACATGTAAGTTCATTTCATTCATGAAAGTTGGGAAATTTTCAGCTATTATTTCCTCAAATACTCTTTCTGCCCCTTTTCCCTTCCCTTCTCCTTCTGGAACTCCCATGACACCTATGTTGTTGCATTTTGTGTTGTCATTCAACTCTCTGAGCCCCCGCTCAATTTTTTCCATTCTTTTCTCTCTGTGTTCTTTTCTCTCTTCAATTTTAGCTGTTCTGTATTTGGTATCACTTATTCTTTCTTCTATCATTTTGAGTCTGCAGTTGTATACCTCAGATGTGTTTTTGATCTCACCTATTGTGTCTTTCATTCCCATGAGCTCTGTTACTTTTCTGTTCAGGATTTCACATTCTTCTTTGTGTTTGTTCAATGTCTTCTTAATGTCTTTTATCTCTTTAACTATATTGCCATTCAACTCATTAATTTGATTTTGGAAATTTTATGCATCTTGCTGATTAGTTCTCTCAAATTCTGCATCTCTTCCGGGGCTTTGATGTGTTCCTTTTCTTGGGCTATGTCTTGTATTTTCTTAGTATGGATCATAATTTTTTGCTGATATCTAGGCATCTGATTAGGATGTAGTTTACTCAGATGCTCAATCTCTTTCTCTTTTGTAGGGATTTAGTGACAGGAGGATGTGGGTTACCACTGCTCTTTGATTTTTGGCTCAACCTTGATTGTTAGGATTGCCCTGCTGGACAAAACTGGGCACTGGACCCAGTTATTGGTTGTGGAGTCACTTCCAAGGGCCTTGGGCAGGGAGGCTATCGAGGCTGGAAAAAGCCTCTCCTACATATTTTTTATTTTCTTGTGTGCTATTCCTTAGTCTGCCAGGAGATGGTGCTCTTTGGCAGCTCTCAGTTCAATGCCTGGTCAGTGTGTATTTGTTGCAACACAGCCCTGATCAATGTGATAGAGCTTCCTGTATAGAGGCTAGGAGCCCTGTAATTCAAACTTTCTCTGAAACAGTTCTCCAGCCTTCTCTGGCAACCCCCTCCCTTTTCCTGCCTGGGAAATATTTCCACTCCCCTCTGAGTCCTCAACAATCAGTCCCTGTTAGTAAAGGAGGAGATTGGGAGGGTTGTATAACTTTAGCCCCTTGCAGGCTCCAAGGCAAACAATGGCGCAGCACCACCCAGCATGCATGGGCTCTTGGGACACAGCAGAACAAATTTGTGAGTCAAAAGCTGTGTCAGCCTTAGGCTGTGTCCCTCTCTCTCCCCTTTCCTGGGGTGACAGATCCCTGAAGGCCCCTTTGTCTGTAGTCACAGGCCCAGAGGCCAGAGAATTCTGAAGTGTCTTTAGTGTGGGGGAGGGTGCCAGCAGCAGCAGCCACAGGTTTCAACTCACAGTTCTGTCATCACTATTTCCCTCCATTGTCCCTCTCTCCTCTGGGTGGTGTCCACCCTTCTGCCTAAAGCCTAGAATATCTTTGGGGGTGGGGTGCAGCCTATCCTCTAGCTATTTTTCTTGAGGAGAAGAGGTTCCTGTGTCTTACTAGTCTGCCATCTTCCCAGAAGTCCCTCAAGTCTTTGATAAGTACAGGCATGAGAAGAATCTATGACAGATGGGGAAATAAACACTCAAAGGAGCAGACAGAATATTCTAAAAAGCTCACATGGAGCCAGATACAGCCTGATTGGAAAGGCCTCTTTACACATGCAATATCAAGGAGAGGACCTCAGTAGTGGAGCCAAAATAGCTCTAGATGTAAAGCCACTGTGGACCCAACTAACAAGGTATAAAATGTATAATAACAGTATCACAAAGACCAGGAGGGGAGAAATGGAACTATACTGATGTAAAGTTTTATACTATTTATAAAGTGAATATTACTTGAAAATAGACTGTGATAAGTTAAAGCTGTATATTATAAGCCCTAGAGCTATCACTAAAAAATCAAAAGATATATCTAATAAGCCATTAAAGGAGAGAAAATGGAATATTGAAAAAATACTCAGTTCCCCAAAAAGTCATCAAAAGAGGAGGAAAGTAATGAAGAACAAAAAATACAAATAAAAAATAGCTGATGGTCTAAGTTCTAAAACACCAACTAAAAGGCAGAGATTATCAAATTAGATTTAAAAAATCAAGCCTAAACTATATGTTATGTATAAAAAATCCACTTTATTTTTTAATATACTTTTTTTTATTTTTTAAAGAAACTTAGAGGACATAAATGTTACAGAAAAAATATAGGGGATTCCCATATGTGCCATCCCTAGCCTGCCCACATTTCCCCACATCAACAACACCCTTCAGTAGGGTTCGTACATTTGCCACAATTGATGAACACATCTTGGAGCATTGCCACTAAGTATGGATTATAGTTTACATTGTAGTCTACACTTTCTCCCACACATTTATGCAAGTTATTAAAATATACACAATGGCCTGTATCTGTCATTGTAACATCATTCAGGATAATCCCCAAGTACGAAAAATGCCCCCATATTAAACCTCTTTTTCTCTCTCCCTCCCCTCAGAACCTGCAGTGACCACTGCTTCCACTTCCATGATAAAAGTTATTTCATGGTTCAGATCACAAGTCTACAGTAGAACAACTGAAAGTACTCTTGCTCATCATCCATTCCTCAATCCTGAGAAGTTTGTGATGGTGATGCCCACTCCACTTCTAATTTAGAGAGGGCTTAGATCCCATAAGGCAGATGGTTGGGACTTTCTTGCTTGCAGTTCCAGACTCTCAATGTTCCTTGAGATGGTTGTTGTTAGTCATCATTTCCTTCTTAGTTGTCCTGGGTGAGTCCAATGAACTGGAAATTAGGTGTTGCAAGTCTGTTGAGATTTAGGGTCCAACTGGCACGTGGACAGACCAAAGATTTAAGTCTCTTGGACACACATCTTTCAACTCTAGTACTAACTATAGGTTCAAATAAAGGGGAAGAAGATCCATGTGTATGGAAAACACAACTGAGTCCAACTCTATCACACAGGGGAGCATAAATTCCAAATTATGACCTACTGGCAGGGTGCCAAAATCCAGAGCTGTCTGCATTGCCTATATTGTCTGGATGTCTCCAGAGCCCTCAGGAACCCCACTATTTGAGCTTATATTTACTTTAGCAGTTAATGAGTTCTTGCTGAGACGTGCATAAGCATACCTCTGAAAAGGCCTCCCAACTCAATTTGAAGTCTCTTAGCAATATAAACTCATTTGTATTTACCCTTTCTCCCTTTGGTCAAGGTCCTTTTCCAGTTGCATTGCTACTTGGTAGTAATCCATTGGTGCCAGGGAAGCTTTTCCCCAGGAGTCATGCCCGATGGTGGGGTAAAGTTATGCTGAGTTTGGCTTACAGAAAGACCACATTTGAGCAACAAGGAGGCACTCAGGAGGCAATACTTAGTCACCTTGTAATACTATGTTAAGTTTCAATTTCAAAAGTAAAAGTTCATAAGTACAGTCATCACAATCAAGGTCCCATCAGTGGTCCATCCTCCTTCTCTAGTCACTGCCCCTATATTCAGGGAATTCTTGCTGTCCCATTAGAGAATGTGGCAGAGCTCTCCAGAAAGGGAATTTGATATTTCTTAGGTAATTGTGTGACTCTCCACCCACCATGACAATGTCCCATGAATACTTGAACTTACGCATATGCTTTATAGCTATGCCCCAGGTGAACATCTTCCCATACATCCCCCATCTCTGACACCCTGCACCAATATTCTTCCCCTGCCACAGTTGTAACCCTTCTGTGATCCAAAATTTCTTCAAAATTGAAGCCATCAAAATAATAGAATACAATAATTAGGAAAATGATATAAGGATAGTTGTAAAAATAACAAAGAAAATACAAAAAAAATTATAAAAACTTTGAAATATAAAATTAAAAAACTATTTAACATTATGTCTTTCATCACTGTAAGATAAGTTTTCTTGTATGTACAGTGACATTTGCTTCCATTTTTTCCTCCATTGTCTTATTTTTTTTCATTTTGTCTTCAAAGAACCTTTAGGTTATAGAAAAGTAACACACAGCACATAGGTGATTCCCATATACCCAACATCATTTCCCTTTTCCCCTTTCCCTATTAATGATATTTTACATGTGGATGGTACATTTGTTACAATTGACATGCAAATATTGAAACATTGCTACTAAACATGGTCAGAGATTTACATTATGGCTTCCATTTTGGACCATACACTTTTATAGATTCTGAGAAATTTAGACATGGTCTGTATCTATCCTTGCAAGATAATGTAGAACAATTCTATCACACCAAAAATGTCTCATGTTCCATCTATTGTATACCTCCCTCCATCTCCCCTTGGGTCCCATTGTAACCAACAAGTTTAACTCATGAGGGACCAGATTCATAGTTACTTGCAAAAACGTTAAGGGCTTGACATACTGGCCTGTCCTCCCCTATTAGGCACTGCCTATTCTCTCAAGAGACTCCCACCCCTCTATTTGAGATCATAACAGGACTCCCCAGGATGGGACTCCAACACCTTCCCTCTCTTTAGGTGAGTCTCCAGCCCCTGATACAACACACTATGAGAAGATGAACACTACACACTCCCTAGAAGCCTTCCCCAGGTGCAACCTGTCTGGCATGCCCACCACATCCAACACCTTTAACCAGTAACCCTCTCATGCCATATTTGCCAAAATAACTTTCCCAGCGTTGTAGTTTCAACCACATTCTTGCAAATCCCCAGAGTTCACCTCTTCCCTCCCCCAACTGTCCCTCCTGTTCCATAGACAGTCCATCCCACCCTTCCCACCCTACCCCCATCACAGACCAGCACCACCTAGTCCAGTAGCATCACCAAATTGCTGTTATGCCCATCCACTGCAAAACTACACCATTCCACATTATCATAGATTTTGCCCTCATGGACATTGACTCACAAACTTATTTTCCCTTTCTGTCTCCTGTAATTCTATCTTCCAGACTCTATCTCTGTGAGCCTGCTCAATTTGCTTAATTCATATCAGTGAGGTCAAGTAATGTTTGTCCTTCAGTGCCTGGCTTGCTTCACTCAGCACAAGGTCTTTAAGATTCATCCATGTTATCCCACATATTAATACCACATTCCTTATTACAGCTGAGTAATATTCTATTGTATGAATGCACCACAATTTGTTTATCCATTCATCTGTTGATGGTCATTTGGATAGTTTCCAACTTTTGGAAACAGTGAATAATGCTGCAATGAATATTGGTGTGCATATATCTGTTTATGTCCCTGTTTTCAATTCTTCTGAGTATATACCCAGCAGTGGGATTGCTGGATCATATGGCAGCTCTATAATTAGCTTCCTGAGGAACCACCAAACTATTCTCCAAAATGGCTGCAGCATTCTACATTCCCACCAGCAGTGGATAAGTGTTCCCATTCCTCCACATCCTCCAAAAAACTTATAGTCCCCTGTTTTTTAATAGCCACCAGTCTAACTGGTGTAAGATGTTTTCTCATTAGGGTTTTGATTTGTATTTCCATAATAACTACTGATGTTGAACAACTTTTCATGTGCTTTTTAGCCATTTGTATTTAATCTTTGGAGAAGTATCTGTTCAAATCACTTGCTCATTTTTTTAATGGGTTATTTTTCTTTTGATTTTTGAGATGTAAGATTTTTTATATATGCTAGATATTAGGCCCCTATCAGATATATGGTTAAGAAATATTTCCTCCCATTGAGTAGGCTGCCTTTTCACTTTCTTGACAAACTCCTTTGAGGTGCAAAAGTTTTTTATTTTGAGGAAGTCCCATTTATCTATTTTTTCTTTTATTACTTGGGCTATGAGTGTAAATTCATGAAACCATTTCCTAATACAACATCCTGTAGATGCTGCCCTACATTATCTTCCAAGAGCTTTATGGTTTTGACTCTTATGTTTTGATCTTTAATCCTCTTGAGTTGATTTTTGTATAAGGTGTAAGATAGTTTTCCTGTCTCATTCTTTTGGATATGGATATCTAGTTCTCCAAGCACCATTTGTTGAAGAGGCCATTCTCTCCCAATGGTGTGGTCTTGGTGGCTTTGTCAAATATCAGTTTACTATATATGTAATGATCTATATCAGAACTCTCAATTCACTTCCATTAGTTAGTAAGTCTATCCTTGTACTAATACCATGCAGTTTTGAACTGTGTAGCTTTGTAGTATTTTTACAAAGTCAGGTAGTGTGATTCCTCTGATTTCATTTCTCTTTTTCAATATGTCCTTGGCTATTCAGGGTCCCTTGTCTTTCCAAATAAATTTCATAATTAGCTTATCCAATTTAGTAAAAAATGTTGTGGTAATTTTTATTGGGATGGCATTAAATCTGTAGATCAGTTTGGGTAGGATAAACATCCTAATGATGTTTAGTTTTCCTTTCCATGACCAGGGAATATTCCTCAATTTGACTTCCTTTAACAGTGTTGTATAGTTTTCTGCATACAAGTCGTTTACATGTTTAGTTAAATTTATTCTTAAATATTTGATTCTTTTATTTGCTGTTATAAATGGGATTTTTTTCCCTTGATTTTCTCCCCAGTTTGCTCATTATTGGTGTACAGAAATGGTACTGAATTTTGCACACTGATCTTGTAACCTGCCATTTTATTGAACTTACTTATAAGTTCTAGAAGCTTTGATGTTGATTTCTCAGGGTATTCTATGTATAGGATCATGACATCTGCAAATAGTACATTTTTTAATTCTTCCATTCCAATCTGGATGCCTCATATATCTTTTTCTGGCCTAAGTGCTTAAGCAAGTACTTCTAACACAATGCTAATAATAGTGGTGAAAGTGGGCATCCTTGTCTCGTTCCAGATCTTATAGGAAAGCTTTTTATGATTTCACCATTAAATAGAACAGAAGGCTGGCTTCTACCTTTTCTTTGTGTCCAATTGAATTTGGATTATTTGAATGTCCTTCCATTTGTGTTTTTTCTGCATGAACTTTTAGACCTCACTTTCATTTTGTGAGAATCCATTTAGTTAAATCAAATTATCTGTAAATCCATGTACCTGGGCCCTTGTTGACATGTTTTTCCATACACAGAAAGTAATGCCAGGACTGAGTTAGTCTGGCCTGCTGACCATTTTGTGTGCTGGAACTCCTTCCCTGTGGGTACCGCATTAGAACCATGCATGACAAGAGACCATCTGGTATATGACCAAGGAAAGACATTTAAACATTTTCATAGTGGAAGTGGTCATTATTTCTTCCCACACCCCTTGAATAATCTTGGGGCATCCATGACTGATACCACCATTAGACCACTGCATCCACCTCCATCACACATATAGTTGCTTTTTCATCCACCTTTTCATGGAAATCTCCTCTCCTAAGTTATCTACCTTCCCTGTTTTGTCCACACGTGCCCTTCTCTTCAACCCCAGGAGTTCATGGTAGCTCCTAGACAATGAGCAGGAAATGTCTGAATCTGCTTTGACCAGCAGAGGGAGCTATAGGACCATGTGGTCATGCTTTTCCTCTGTCAGTTAAGTGGCTGTCTTGGTGGGGCTGCCAGTTCCAAGTCACTCTCTGCAGCCCCCTCCCCCCATTAATACTGGTCAATTGTGACCTCCTGATGTGGACATGGGTTCATTCATCCTTCCAGGCCTCTGAATGACCTGAAATAGCTTTACTTTGTGTGTGTGTTTGGGGGGGGGACTAATGTGTGAACTCAACCAGGTAATTGTGTCCAGGTGTTTGGTCAAGCAAGCACTGGGCTAATTGTAATGCAAGAGCATTTATGGATTTCAGTCACCAGTGAGTTTACTGCATGGATGGCTGATTACATCTTCATCAATCACAGAGATTGCATCAGCAATGGATGACACATTTATCCAATCAGTTGAATGCCTTACAAGGGGAAGCAATTTCAACATTTAGAGAGAATTTCCCTGCTCATCTTTGGACAGCCAACTTCTCCCAGAAACTCATCAAGGACCTTTCATTGGATTTTCATTGAAGCCCCTGGTTTGCAGCCTGCTTGAGGAACCTGGACTTGTGCATCCCCATGGTCATGTGAGAGACTCTTATAAAATCTCATATTATTGACAGATATCTCCTGTTGATTCTGTTTCCAAGAGAACCCTGACTAATACAGGGTTGAGGGATAGAAGAATGGACATGTGAAACTGAAACTTAACTTATTATATATTGCCTAAAAGTTACCACCTGAAGGCCTCCTTGTTGCTCAAATGTGGCAGCATTCTAAGCCAAACTCAGCATATAAGCTCAATACTTTCTCCCCAGCATGGGACATGACTTGGAGATGAGCCTTCCTGGCACTGAGGTATATTACCAAGCACCAACTAATGATGCATTTGGAAAAAGACCTTGACCAAAAAGGACAAATATTAAATACAAATGAGTTTTTATGGCTAAGAGATTTCAAAGTGAGCTGGGAGATCATTCCAGAGGTTGTGCCTATGCACATCTCAGGAGGATCTCATTGACTTCAAAAAAAAAAAAAATTGCCTTAAGCATGGGTGCTCCTGAAGGCTCTAGAGACATCTAGACACTATAGGCAGAGCAGACAATCTTGAGAATTCAGCAACATGTCCTTACCTTGGAATTTATGTTCCCCAAAGTAACAGAGTTAGACTCATTCATAATTTCCTATACATGGCTCTTCTGTCTCTTTCATTTGTAACTACAATTGTCACTATACCCATTAAATCTTTGTAGCAGAGACTTAAATCTTTAGTCTGATCATATGCTGGTTGAGCCCTGAATCTCAGGAGTGTTGCAACACCTACTCTCCAGTTCACTTGACTTGCCCAGAACAAGTAACAAAAGGATGATGGATAATGCCCATCCCAAAAAACAGTATCTACAACTGTAAGTAGACACTGCAGATCCTTCATACCCATGGAATCCTGTAAGTGGCCTCTAGAGTCCAGGTTCTTTCACTTACCATAATGTTCATCAGGTCCCTCCCATTCTAGCACATATTTCTACTTCATTATGTCTTATGGCTGATAATATCCCATTGTATGGATAGACCATATTTTCTGTATCCTTTCATCATTTGATAGGCATTTGAGTTGTTTGAACTTTTTGGCTATTATGATAACAAACTTATCCCAGATTTGGCCAGAAGGCCTTGCAGGTGGTTTCTGTCATGTTTGGACACCACTCCTTCAGATTTTGGTGCATTCCTTGCTCTCCAGGATGAAACAATTGTCAGGTTCCTCTCACACATTTCCTGCCCAAGACCTGGACTCACACATATCTCCTAGGTGCCCTGTTTTCTTTTCATGGAAAATGGTATTTAGAAACCACAATCTGGACATCAGAGGTGGATGTTCCTACCAGATTTTCTTTCCTTATAAGCCTGTTCAATAATTAGAAACTCTATCATTTACATACATATATTTCCTAATGAAAATGTAAGATTATACTGTTTTACTGCTCTGATAACCAAGCAGAAAGCGGCCTGACAGCCCACAGCTAGGGCAGTCAGGTGGCTGGTACAGGGTTCTGGAGCTCTATATTGTGCCAGGGGTTAAACCTTTAGCTCCTGAACATGGTGAAGCCAGGGGAAGGCACATGGGTAGCTCCTTACATTTTTGGTTGCACTGGGACCAGATGGAGCCCAGAAAGTGATAAGGCACCACCTTCTTGAACAGATCCTGTGGAGAAGGGGATGTCAGCCAGCCCCACCCCACACAGTTCAGAGCCTGGAGGCCCACAGGACCCAGGCCAGTGTCCAGTGGTCTCAGCTGGAGCTTGGCAGGCTGAGAACAAGGTGGGTTCTCTGTTCCCTGAGGGGAACTAGCACTCTAGAGACCCCTGCCCCAAGGCTAGCAGAGAGAAGAGAGCTACCTTTACAAGTCCAACTCACAGACCCCAGCAGCTGAGGTGCCTCATGTAGCCACAGGCCCAGGCAGCACCATCACCCCTCCTGATAATACACCATGGGACTGTTTGTGGTCAGGTGCATGGTCCCTGTAGGGAACAGAGGCTTTGAGTGCCTGCCTAAGGATCCAGTGCACACCAGGGGCTTATTAGTATTGATGAAGTGGATACCCCCAGCACAGAGCAGCACACCTGTGGAGCTGGCTGCACCTCAGTGATCTCCCTTCAACCCCCCAAGTCCAAGCCTCTTCAGGCTTCTATTTCTTTGCTTTCATATTGTCTTCACAGTCAGTGCATGTGGCAGGTTCAGTTAGTGTCCTATATCTACTCTT
Organism: Tolypeutes matacus; assembly: GCA_026826555.1. Lineage (NCBI taxonomy): Eukaryota > Metazoa > Chordata > Mammalia > Cingulata > Chlamyphoridae > Tolypeutes > Tolypeutes matacus. The sequence continues at coordinate 975,136 of JAKSZT010054047.1, forward strand.
CAGAGGGGTGAAATGCAGGCTTGGGGATTAATAAACTTCCCCAGGTTCAAATGCTGGGAGTGGAGCCAGGGTTTGGGCCCAGATCATACAATTCTGATTCAGGAGATGGTAGGGCTGGGTCAGCAGATCCTGGGAGGAAGATCCACCCAGCTCCACCCTGCCAAACCCAACTGCTCACACATAGATCCACGTCAACTGCTCAGCCACTAGCTCATGAGGGAAAGCCAGAGGTCAGCTTTCTCCTCACTCAGCCTGTTCTTTTTGGTCTCAGCCCAGGGGCAGGAAGGCTCTGGTGGTGTAGCCTGCCCTGGTGCTGATGTGAGCTCTGGCAGTGGCTCTTGTGGTGGTGCCACACTTGCCTCTGACTCGAGAGCCATTGGTGCTGAAGGTGAGTTAACAACCTGTAGCTACAGAATGGGCACTGCTGTGAACTGTGTAAGTGGCACTGGAGGTAGTGGTAGGAAAGCCTCCAGCTCAGGAACTGTTAATATAGATGGTGATGTGGTTTCCTCCAGCCCTGCAGCAGGACCTACATCTGGGAATGGAGCTGGCTCTACCTCCAGAGTGGGTATTGGTGCCACCTCCATAGGTGGCAGTGGGCGTGACACCAGAGCTTCTTTGAGTTCTATAGCTGGTTATTCTGATGGTGAAGGAGCAGGCTCAACCCCAGAATGGGCATTGCTGATGCGTGTACAGTTGACAATATACATGGAGCTGGACTTGCCTCTTGCCTTAGAACTCGTGCATCCAATGGTGATCTCGGAGCCACTGGCACTGGAACTTGTGCTACTGATTGTGATGTACCTGCCTGCAGCTCCTGAGCTGGTGCTCCACTTGATGAAGAAGAATGGGGTAGCTCCAGGGCAGTCAGGGACCCTAATTCTGTGGGTGGCAGTTGTGGTGGTGTTAGAGCCACCCTCAGCTCAGCAGCTGGTACAACATCAGGTAATGTATCAGGCTCTATTTCCAGACCAAGCACCGGTGCAAACTTAGTAGGTATCAGTAGAGGTGGAGGTGGAGTTGATTCATGCTATGGAATGGCCCCGGCGTCTGCTGAAAGTGCAGAAGCCAGCGCTAGAGGTTGCACTGGAGGCATTTTTAGCTCTGGGGCTGACAAAGGAGCTGGAGAAGAGTGAGGTTCCACATCATGAATGGCTCCAAGTGTTTTCAAATACAGAGAAGATCCCACTATCTCTAGGGAAAGAGCCAGCCTGAAAGAGTGTTCCCAGACTGCAGTCTCCAAGCTGACTTGTCTGGGGCTCCTCTTTGTTCCTGGCCCAAAGGCAACCTCTGGTAGTTCCTGCATATTATGTCCAGTCCCAGCCCCAACCCCACAACCTCACATGTTCCCACTCCGGGGACTTCTCACTGTTTGGATCTGCCTCAATGGGATCTGGTTGGCTCATCTGTGAAAGGAGAGCTATGGCATGGTGCTCAAAAGCAGAGCTGGGTAGATGCACCTGGGCATAGACCACAAGCAGCTTGAGGCAGGGAGAATGTGATGGCTGCAGAAAATCCTCAGAGTACTGGTCCATCCAGGTGCCCCGCAGGGAGGAGAGGGTGCTAAGGACAGGTGGGTGGGCAGCAGAGTCAGATACTTGCCTTTCCTTCCATGCTGACCCCCCGGAACCCTCCCACTAGAACAAAGAGTACATAAGGACAGGGAAGGGGTTTGACTGGTCTGCCCACAGTCTGGTGCTGACACACAGTAGGAGCTTCATCAATATGTGTGTTATGAGGGGACAGGTTCTGTCCTCACTGCCCGGGCTCTCATAGTCCCCACCCAGTAACTTCTGCCCTGAGGAGCTGCCTCAATTCAGCCATCTGTCACAGGTGTGTCTCCTTCCCACTGACACAAACCTCCCAAATGACAGGGGCACAGCCAGCCCTTCCATCCCTGCAGGCAGACAGGACTGAGGTCCAGGGCAGACTTGGAGCAGGCTGCTCACCACCTCTTGTCATGGGCCTGCATGAGGTGGGGTTTGGGGCCTTGGGGCTGTGACAGGGCTGTGCTGGGAAAGGGTCCTCTGCAGCCAGTGCCCCAGGACCCCACTCACTGCTTCCTTTGACTCCTTTCCAAGGAGAGGGGGAAGCCCTCTGGACTCAGCCCTCCAGGGGGTCATGGGATGTGTGGGGCCCAGTATTCTGCCCAGTCCTTCCCTGCCACCTACCCCCTGACTCCCCCCCGACTCCCCACTCTGGTGAGGAGAGCCCCTCCCCTCCCCTTCATCATTTCAGGAGTCAGTGATGGCCTCCTGTCCCTGTCATGGGGGTTATGTCCATATTATGGCGGTGGGCGTATAACAGCTAATTTATTGAGTGTACCCCCTGCTTAAGATGACATGTGTTACTGCCTACAGCCCAACTCAAATGGAACCCAGAAGGGCAGGGACTATTGTCTGCTTTGTTCACTGCATGAAGATATGTGCCTAAGAAAGTGCCTGTAGCTAGTAGATACTTGATGTATACTTGGTGAAGAATGAGCCCTAAGCAGCACCTTCTCAGACATAGGGTGGGCCTGGACCCCTCTGGCAGCATACACTGATCCCTGCTCTGACCACACCAAGATCAGAGGCCCTGAAATGGATTTCAAACCTCCTTTAGAAATGAGAAACCTGGGTTCAGTAAGGGGGTGAGCCAAAGAGCGTCCTCACTGGTGAGAGAAAATTCCTGCCTGGGAGCAACCCTGCCCCTGCAGAAGCCCTGCCCACTAAGCCAGACTCAGGGAAGCCCTTTCCATGGATCCTCCCAGGTAGTTCTTACAATTAACCTTGGAGGGTGGTCCTCTTACTGGCCCCCTTCCCAAGGAGGAATCAGAGGTCAGTGGGTGAAATGACATTTCTGAGCTACAAGCAATTTGTCAGCAGAGCAGTCAAGTTCCAGGGATGTACGGGCACTCACCTATGGAACACCTAGTACAGGACCTGCTTGGGGGTGGTGAACACCCAGTACATGCCAAGGAAGGTGTTGCCATACTCAAGGTCACCCTCCTGGAAGGTGCTCTGCCATCTTCCTCCAAGGGCCTGCCTTGACCATGTGCACTGTGTGGTTCTCATTCCTTGGGAGGGCCAGTCACTCATCCTCTAGGGTGGGTCAGAGGGGACACAGGTGGTCAGAGGAAGCACTGTGGACCCCAGTGGGGCAAGGGCTGTGGGGAGACCTGCTCCACACAAGTCCTCAGCAACTTGAGGCTGACAGGGATGTGCATACCTCTAGTAGAGAAAGGTCCTTGGCCTTCTAATCGATTTGGAGGAGAGGAAATAATTGAAAGCTGAGACCCCTGACTTGGCAAATGGCAGATTCCTTAGTGTCCCTGGAGGGAGAAACCTGCCTGCAGGGCTGAGGACCTAAACAGAAGCCTCAGGGAACAGCAGATCCACCTTGTCAGTAAATGACTTTCTCCACTACTCATGTGGCCAAGGGCACAACATGATGAGATTTGCCACCCTGACCCCAGATCAGGAAAATGAAGGAAAATGCAAAGATATGGTTCAAGGGGGGGTGGGGGGGGGACAGGGACATTCCCAGCCACACAGACAGCCGATGGTAACTGAATTGCTCCAGCCTTAGGGAATTCTCTGGCCCTGTTGAAAGGGATGTCTGCCTGTCCTCGGCCCAACTGTCCCTTTCCTGGGAGCCTCTATCAGGGGCAGGAGGGATCAGGGCTTGGGGCCCCTGGGAGGTTTTCAGGGAAGCAGTGCTGACAGGGCCACAGGAAAGGACCATTAAGGGTTCAGCAGCACCGAAGGCCGATTCACTGCTCTAAGCCACCTCCCTTCTGGAATATTGTGCAGCTGAGTCAGGCCTCAGCTCCTGATCTGGAAAGGTCATGGGGATGGTAATGGGAAGTGGCAGGAACCCTCCTAAGTGAAAGCTGTATGGCTTGGAGCAGGTGTGGAAGGACAGTCATGAACACTGCTGCCTGGGGACATGGGACCGGGGAGGGGAAACAGAAATACAGCTGCAAAATGCACATAGATGTGATGTCACCACCCTTCAGCTGACCCTGAAGGGATACCCATGCAAAGCCTCCTCTTTGCTATTCCCTTAAACATTGGAAATGACCTTACCCCTGGTCTATGGAATGGCAGTGTGGTGGGTGATTGCTGGGCACCCAGTGTCCTCGGGAAGTGGGACTTTGGGCCACTCAGTCCTGAAAGCCCTGGGAGAGAGAATGGGGGAGGGGCCAGGGTGGGATAGAGGCCATGCAGTGCTCCTCCCACACTCTTTCATACCCCTGTTGACCCTGCTCCCACCTGGAACCAGTGCTGGCCCTGGCAAGGGCCACGAGAGACCTGCACCTTCTTCACAGAGATGGTATAGATGAACTCATCCTCCAGCTGCTCACCGACCACCTGCATGGAGCTCTGCAAACACAGTGCCCAGCTGCTGGGCCAAGAGACATCAGCCAGGAGCCTGCCCTACTTGGCAGTGGAAGCTGCACTTACTTTGGGCAGGGACCCAGAGCAGGCCCAGATGGATGTCTGGCTTCCCATGTTGCCCCACTGGAGAGGAGCACACAGCTTAAGGGCTCAGGAGTAACACTATTACACATGGGTGCCACCCCCAAGATACTCCTTCCCACCCTTCCAGCCATGCCCTGGCAGGTGGCAGGGAAAGACCTACTGGGTTCCCATCCCTGACAGCCAGCTCCTTCCCAGGGTGGTCCTCTACTCATGCCCTCCCCACATAGGAGGTGGATGGGATGTGGGGCTGCCAAGGCAGGAGCTCAGTAGTGGCATGTGCTCTACTGGCTGGCCCTGGGCCACCCCATGTTTCCTTTGGGACCTCCTGGTCAATGGCCTGGGGCTTCATGGCTGAGCCTGAGCCAATGTCAAAAGTGATGGAAAGTGGACTCATTCCTGGTTGGGTGAGGCCTGAGCCTCGGGATCTGGGACAGAGCAGGAAAGCATGGTGCTCTATCGAGTATCTCCTGCCAACTGACCTGGGAAGGGATTGCCTTTTTAATCTGGGTGCCTGGTTACCAGGGTTACATATTCTGTTGGGGCCTGTCACCAAGGAAATGACAGACCCAATTTAGGTCCCCTTACCTGGGCCCTCTCTACAGTAAGAACTCCATGGAAGTCCCTCTGCATGGCTGACTGTCTATCCTCCTCACCTACATCATCTTGTTAACTGGACACGGTTCTGCCAACATGTCCCTCCCCAGAGCTTCCTGGGAAGGCCTCTGTGCAGCTTGGGCCCCAGCTCTGAGGAGATCCAGCTGGGTTCAGACTTAGCTACCCCTTCTTTTCAGTTTTGTGACACCAGGTTAGTCACTGAGGCCTCCCCAGTCCCCTCACCAAAATAGTGGGAATCCTTCCAGCATCTGCTTCCTGGGACATCATCTAGTGAATGTGGGGTGAACACTGCAAACCCCCTAGTCTTATTTCACATGTAGCTAATACACGGACATACACATGGAATAAACAGGAAGGGGATGGATTTAACATCAAATACAACTCAAAACAGTGCTAAAAGGGCTATGCGATCTTTGGAAACTCACTTTCACTTCCAGATTGCTGTCTCAGTCTGTATCATGATGAGGTTGAAGTTAGATGAAATTCAGACATTGCTGCTATGCCACAAATCCTTCCAGAGGCTTCCTATTGTATTTAGGGTCAGATGCAGGTGCCTCCTGTCAACCTCTGTGCTGGGCTGCCTGTACCCTGCTTCACTGCCATTCCAGCTTCCAGGTACCAGCAGCCCTGTAAATCCTACCTTGGAGTGAGTCCTGGCCTAGGAAATTGCTGCTAAACAAAAGGATAAATGTCAGAAAAGCATTACACAAAATGCTTTTCTGTCTTTACCTCTCTCTCCTGTGAGTGAATTCTCCCTCCATCTCCATCCAAATGTGTGAATCCTGTTGATCAATACAGCAGAGCTGGGAAGCAGCTCCTCCCCCAGGGTAGCCATAGGTGAGGGTCTGTCCACAGTAGCCATGCTCCTTATCTCCTCTCTAACCAAAGTCCCTCTGCCTCTGACTCTTCCACTGCTGTGCCTTCTCCCAGGCACCCTCTTCCCACACATGTGCAGGGCTGGCTCCCTTTTTTTGTTCTGGTCACAGTGTGCCACCTCAATGTGTCCTCCTGGGCCCTCCCACCTGGTGGTGCCATAGCCCCTTCACAGAATCCTGATTAGCTCAGTGGGAATTGTGCAGGTGGTGGGACAGGCATCATGGGAAGAGCAACCTGACTGGTGGGCAGCCTGAGCACAAGTGCGCTGGGCCAGGCCCCTTAGGCCACATGTTTTAGTTTGCCAAAGGGCTGCCACTGCAAAGTACCAGAAATTGCTTGGCATTTATAAAGGGACTAGTTTGGGGTAAAAGCTTATACGACTAAACAATCCAACTGGAGGCACCATAACAGGTGCTTTCTCACCAAAGTCAGATGCTACAGGGTGAAGCAAGAAGGCCACCAATCTCTGCTGATGACTCTGCTTTTCTGCCACTCTAGGCAAACCTGGAATAGGGCTTGTCTCTTACTGGGCCTCCTCATTCAGTCTCGGCATGCCAGGAGCAAATATTAAAGCATATTTTCCTGTGTTTCTCTGTGTATCTCTCTCTGTGTTTCCATTTATATCAGACCCAGCAAGGGGGCAGAGACTCAACCTGAATCAGGCCTCCCTGACATCATCCAAGTAAAAGCCCTGAAGCAATCTTATCAAGCAATCTAATCAAAGGACTCTCAACTGAATTTAATGCAATCAAAGGGTATCACACCAGCAGGGAGAGATCAGTTTAAATACATAATCTTTCTCTTTTTGTTATTCATAAAATAGTTTCAAACTGCCACACCATGGGTGATGTTGGAATGTAACATGAAGGGAGGGAGGCCTTGGCCAATAAGATTGGTCCTGAAGATTAAAATGCAGTGGCCCATGGCAAGTGGAGCTGCAGGCACCTGTACAGGTCCTTCATTAAGGTGGTACCTCCCAAATGTTAAAGCCTCAGTGCCCAAAATCTTTGATCTCTTCTAACATCTGTTTATACAGACACTTCAGACCTGATGCTCTTCAGGCAGGCCTGAGGTGTCCCAGCTGGGATTCTGACCCAAGAGCACTTGTTGCCTTAAATTACAGAACTTTATTGGCTCACAGGTTTGGAGACTAGAAGTCCAAAGAAAAGTATTGGCAGTGCTTGTTTTATCCCAGAGTCTGTAATATTCTGCAGTGCTTTGTACATGCATTTCTGCCTCCATCACATGATAACATGATAATATCTCTCTCTCTCTCTCTCTCTCTCTCTCTTTTTCTCTATTTTCTCCTAGTGTTTGCCTTTGGGCTCCAGATCCAAGTTCCTTTATCTATAGGGACTTCAGCCATTTGGATTTAAGGCCAACCTTTTTTTTTTTTTTTTGTCTTTATAAAGGGTTCTTTTATTTGGGTTACAAGTCCACAGTTACCAGGCCACAAAACTTAAGTTTCTTTCCTTACCAAAGTTCATTGCCACGTGTTGGAGCAAGACAGCTGCCAACGTTTGCCAGGGTTCAGGCTTCTTGGGTTCCTCTCTTCCCAGGGCTGCGTTTCTCTCCGGGCTCAGCGCCTCTGTTTCCTCCACAAGGTCAGCTGTAGACTATGAGGCTCTCTGGGCTTTGCCTCTCTCCACAAGGAAAGGCCAACCTTGATTCAATTTGAACTTATTTAATTAGTATTTTTAAAGATGCTACTCACAAATGAGTCCACACCTTAACTTGTAATAGAACCTTCAAAATGTCCTATTAGTAAATGGGGTCACACCTAGGAATGCTGATTCTTTTGTGAAGTACATCATTCAATCTCCAAAACACCCTTCTACCAGGAAAATACAGTCATATAAAATGGCTTGTATTCTCTTTGGGTGACCATGAAGCCTGCTGAAGGATTTTTGGGTAAATGGATTTCAAACTTGTCTATTTTGATTTTTGTCCCTGTGTTAAAACAATAGATCCCAAGAATGCTATAACAGAAAGATGCATGTCAGAAAGAGAATGCACTTGGGTATTTTAACTAATATTGAAAATTTGAGTGAAAACTTTAAAGGATTAAGTTGAGATAACTTTAGAGCCATATAGTGAATAACAATATATTTCACTGTATGGCTGTACCACAGTTGTTTGTCAATTCACATGGTGAAAGAAATCTTGGTTGCTTCCAGGTTTTGGTGATAATGAATGAAACTTGAATGATCATTAATGTCTCATTTATTTTCAAATCAGTTGGGTAAATTCATAGGAGCATATTTTCTGGTTTCTTTAGTATGACTAAGTTTAGCTTTGTAAGAAACAGTTAAACTGTGTTCCCACATGGCTGTGCCCCCTTTGGATTCCCACCAACAGTGGTGTTGGCATGTTGTTCTGCATCCTCACCAGAAGAAGGGGTTATCAGTTTTGTTTTGTTTTAATTTTGGCCTTTCTAACACATGTGTAGTGGTGCCTCATTGCTTTAATTTGCAATTTCCATAAGACAAATAATGTTGAGCATCTTTTCATATTCCTTTTTAAAAATATATACCAGAACTTTATATATAAAACTTTAAATTTTTCAAAAATTAAAACAAAAAAAACCCTACAGATTCCCAGGTTCCATCCCATACTTCTCAAAGCAGCTCCTTGAGAGCTTGAGCCCTGACACCTATCATTTTAAACAGGCTCCCTAGGCCACATGGTGGCATGTTCTAGGGGACAAGGGAACTGACCAGGATACCCTCTATTAGGACATACAAGGCCTTGTGTCCTTCTGGCCCCAGCTCTCTTCTCCAGCCCAGCCAAGGCAGATGGTGGGAAAGGGCAGCTCATGTGTGATTATGGGGAAGATAAGGATGAGGACAGTGAAGAGGAGGTTGAGGCTTTCAAGCCATTGGACAGGAGCGAGAAATGGATGGATATGGAGATTCTGGATTATGTGTGACAGGTCCCTGGGCTCAAGGTGGGCTCTCCGTGACTAGCTGAGGCTAGTGCCCAGATTTAATGAAGAACACAGGGCAAGCCCATGCCACCCATCCCTGGTATCAGCACAGTAGCCCCAGTGGTCCTGGGAGGGCCCTCTCTGAATAGCTGGGCTCCCAGCCATGGGTGCAGCTGAGTCTGGCCCTGGCTGTGACATGATACTTGAAGCTGCCCTCCAGCCCTGTGTGCATGGGGGCATTCCTTGAAGGAAGGATGCCCTGGCTTAGTGCATCCACAAACCAGGCCACTGTTCTGCAGGCAGAGCCAGTTCCCATCATCACTCTCTGGCTGAGACCAGGGAAAGTTCAAGTTGAAGTTCATGCAACTAGGAAAGGGACTGGTCTAGGTTTAAATCTCCTGACTCATGTGGCAGGGCCGGTGTGAGTAGAGTGGTCCATGGTCTTAGATGGTCAAAGACTGACCTTGGTTTGAATACCATGTATTTAGGGTTACTTTGGGAAAGACCAATGCACAGCAGGAATTATCCCTATTTAGTTAATTTTCCCAACGAGTCTTGATGTCTCAGTTGGGGGTGTTGGTGCCAGAGGAGAGTTTTCTGTTGCCTTGGGGCATAGGGCTCTTGTGGTACCATCATTTGACTGTCCATTCATTAATTCAGTGCTCATAATTGGAAATGATTCAATAGTTGAGAGCACACCTGATGTCCCCTCCCTTAGTCAAGCAGGGTGAGAGCAGCACGAGTTACCCAAATCACTGATCCCAGCCCTTAACTTCATCCCTCACTTTCCAACTAGAGAAATTCCTGGAGTCAGAGGAAGAGGAAAGGACCACCTGCTTCTGGGAGAAGCACTGGCCCAGGAATCTTCCCAGATTGCAATCCACCAGGCAAGTACTCTGAGGCTGCCCTTGGTTCCTGGCCCTAAGAAAACCTCTGGAAGTTTCTGCCTATGTATGAAACCCTATGCAAGGGTGTTGAGCCCTGGCTTGGAGGCTGTAACCCTACCTTATCTTCTAGACACTGCCCACCCCTGAGCCCTGGGCCAAACCCTCTCTCTCTTTGGGCCTCAGTTTCCAAATTTTATACTAAGTAGTTGGACATGGAAGTGCATAAGTGTGCTCTCAGAGGACACACTAGGTTGTCTCCATAGGGTTGGGGTGTTGGCATGTGACTTGTACCCTATCACCCCCACCCCAGGTGATGCAGGACAGGGCACTAAAAACACCTCAAAGGGACTTGGGCCACTCTATGAAAGCTTTCTACACTCAGGATGATGTCTGCCTCTGGAGAACGAGGGAGAGAGTTCCTTATCAATGGAGACAACCCCATAATGTTGGAATGTGGCCATGAGCATGTAGCAGGAGGTCCTCTTGAACTGGGGGAGCATTTCAAATCCTTCTATCTCTGCTTTCCTGAGTCTCTGCATTGCCTTCTAGACCTTATCACATTTTTCCTTGAGTGCTACTTCTTCATATCTGTGACATATCACATAATAATAATAATAATAATAATAATAATAATAATAATAATGTAGCTAATCTCTATTTCACACCCTCTATGAGCCAGGCACTGAATCTTTTCATTGTTTACATTATTTTGATAAATCCTCTTGCCAGCCTAGCTTGATGTAGGTAATGGATGAGCAACTCAGGCTGATAGAGGTTAAGTGACTTGCCCAAGGCCCCACAGCTAACAAGTGACAAGAACTCAAGTTCGTTCAGTGTTCTCACTGATCACCTGACTGATATAACCTGAGAAGGCTCAAGGTGTGTATATGCTGAAGTCTAGGACTTGGGCGTGGGAGTAGGGGAAGAAGCCAAGATGTCAGGACTGAGGTTAGGGCTGACCTGGACTGTGGGGTGGGAGAAGACCAACAACAATGTTCAAGGACCCTCAGTGCTGGCTCAGAGCAGCAGCTGGACTCATTCTGGATACTACCCCCTGGTGGAGACAGAGCCCGTCTGCCATGTCTAAGCTGCATTGATGGGGCACAGAGAAGGACTGGGTCATGTGGCTAAGTAGTTCTTCAGACTCTGTCCTAGGCATTTGGCTGGTGGGCCCTGGAGCCTGACTACCTAGGAAGTAGGAGTTCCATATCTACCACAATAAATAGCTTTCAACTAATAGGCAATGGCACAATTGATTTCTTTCCTGGCCAAATTCCCTTAAAACCCCTGCTTCCCTGAAAAGGTTTGGGCCACCATCTTCAACAAATAATAACCCCTCACAGGTGTGTGGCACTCCACAGTTTATAAAGCAGTTCTTCATTTGTCATCCACAATGGCTCTGTGCTATGAGAAGAATAGTGGGTTCCATCTCTGGTTTAAAGATAGGGTAACTGAATGTCACAAAGCTCTTAAGTACTACAGCTGGGGACTTGATTTCAACACATTTCAGTGAAAGGCATTTCCTCAAATGTGCATTGTACACCTCATCTTTGTAAGGCCTCAGCTGCCAGCCCCCCAGGAGTTAATCGTGTACTAAACAGGCAATCTCACAAGGGAGGTGTGCTGCAAGGGGGACCTGAACTTAGTGTCAAGAGGGCAAAGACGACGCAGCATCTCAGGGTGGTTGATTAGATGGTGTGTGGGTGTTCAGAGATGCTCACCTGAAAAGGTCCTGCTCCAGCTGAGCCTTGAAGGTGAAGAAGAGTGAGCCAAATGGCACAGGAATGGGAGGCCAGGATTCCCTCCCAGGCCCTCCCTGCAAGGCCTGGCCCTCCTGACCCTCCACCAACCTGCTTTCTCTTTAAAGGCCCAGCTCAAATGCTTTGCCTTGGGAAAGCCTTTTCTCTTCTCCCAAATGCAGCTGTTTATACCAAGGTAGTTAAACCACTTTCATTTCATGACACAGATATATGCTCAAGCTTGTTACATAAAGAAAAAAAGGATAAAAGATTTTTTTGTAAAGTTACAGACATCTCACAGTAACTGTCAGTGCAGCTGGGAACTGAAGATTTTGAAATAGACACCTGGGGGACATTGCATCTTTCTCCCTCCTTCTGCCTCTCTGTGTCTCTGGGACCCCCTCAGCACCATCTTTCCAGTTTCCACTGTCATGTGACATTCCAATCTGATTTAGGATCTCTGCTTCCCTCTGACTTTAGCTGGCTTCTAGCACTGACTCTGATCTCAACTTGGCATGATTTACCAGAATAGAACTTTCTAAATGGCACAGGTCCTCTGGGACACAAACCCAAAATAGCAGAACAAGTATGTGATTGGTCATTCTCAAATGGTGATCACCCACAGTCCAACTAGAGGGGACTAGGAAGGGGTGACCACATCATACTAACAGAGCCACCAATACCCAGATCCTCATCAAGGACATTAGAAGAACAATTCTGAGAGACGGTATCTGGGTGCAGAGACTACCCCAAACCTGTCTAGGACATACTTGTTGCCCTGGGCTCTCAAGGCCTACTGCTTGTGCCTCCCATTGATGGAACTCATTCCGTTTGCCTTATGTCATCTTTACCTCATGTCACTACCTGTGGCACTACTAGACTTAGAGCTCCTTGAGGACAAGCATTTTGCCTTCCTCTTTTTGGTACTCAGAATCCATGCCTAGCCCCAGATCTGGTACAGAGGGCACCAGACTATGCCACATAAACCAAAATATTCAACACCCAATAATCCCTCTGCAGAGAGGGACAGCTACTTTGGAGATGAACTGTGGGAATGTCTCAGAGCTTTCTTCTGGTCTCACAAGCTGTTTCACTTGTCCACAGGCCTCTGGACCTTGTAGGCTCTTTTAGAAAAAAATGATCCTATAGAATCACCTTTGAAGCCACAGCCAATAAGGTCATGTTCTTGTTCCCAGAAAGTTACCAGGCCCTACATTTCCTGCAGTGGGCCATGATACAACAGCTGTGCACACCTGCTGGTCATTTGCCAAGAGAATTGTTCCCAGAGACTCCATGGCAGGAGTTCTCTAGGATCAGGTTGTGAACTGTAATTGGTCTTTCCAGCCTGTTACTTACCCAAGGTCAATGCTTAGCCCACAAAGCCTCAAAATCTTTTGGGGGACTTTCTCCCAGTTAGGTGCAAATGTCCTTTAGATATGGTAGAACCAAGGCACAGAAAGTAGGTTCGCTATGACTCAGCTCTTCTGAATCTGTAGCCATGGCTGATTCTTGATGTCAATATGGCCTAGAGTTCCTATCAAAGAACAACTTACTTTTCTGACCATTCATTGGAGGCTTCTTCTTTCCACGTGCTTTATGTTCTTCCTAAATGAGGAACTCGAATCCATGGGGTCAACATTTCTTACATAATGGCTCCCAAACCTCTCTGCCCAGCCTAGATTTTTCTCAGGTCCAAGTCTATAATGATCCCAACCCCTCATTAGTCAGGAGGAAATGTAAGTTAGGACCACAAGGGTATACCACTACATGCCTCTTAGAAATATACAATTTGATAGGTTTTGACATATGCATACATTTGTGAAATTGTCATCATAATCAAGATAATGAAGATATATATCAACACCAAAAGTGTCCTTGTGTCCCTTTGTAATCCTCCCTTACCATTCTTTTCCTGTCACTACCCCATCCCCAGGCAACCACTGATCCACTTACTTCGCATTTTCCAGAATTTGATAAAAATAGAATTGCACAGAATGTAATTTTTTGGTCTCTCTTCTTTCACTTAGTACAGTTATTTTGAGATTCATACATATTGTATCATGTACCAATAGCTCAACCGTGAGCAGCATCTACTGTATGGCTATACAATAGTTTGTTTATCCATTCACCTGTTGATGTACATTGGATTGGTTTCCAGTTTTTGGCTAACATAAATAAAGCTACTATGGTCATTTGTGTATAGACTTGGGATTGACATATGCTTTCATTTTTCTTGAGTAAAAATCTATGAGTGGAATGGCTGGATCACATGTAGATCATACTTTTTACAATACTGTCAAACTGTTTTATAAAGTGGCTGTACCATTTTAGATTCCCACCAGCAATGTATGACAGCTCCATTTTCTCCATATCCTTGTCAACACTTGGTATGGTCAGTCTTTTGAATTTTAGCCATCCTAAGGGATCTGTACTGGTATCTCATTCTCATTTTAACTTGCATTTCCATAATGTCTTAAGATGCCAAACATGTTTCATGTGCTTATTTGCCTCTTTTTAAAAATTCAATTTTCTTTTTATTGAACTTTGAGATTTTTAATATATTCTGTATAAAAGTCCTTTATCAGAGATATGATATAGAAACACTTTCTCCTGGTCAGTGGCTTTTATTTACATTCATCCAAATGTCTCTTTTGAAGAACTGAAAGTTTTTAGTTTTATGAAATGCAATGTTAATTTTTTTTCTTTTATGGTTCATGCATTTGGTGCCATAGAGAAACATTTTCTAAGATAAATTTTCCCATATACTTTTAAAGTTTTTATACCTTTTTAGAGATATGGAGAGAAATGCCAAAGAAATTGACTAAGACTTCAAAGTGGTTGCCTGGGGAAGAAATGGGATGTGAGGGGTATGAGATTACTAGTTTTTCTTAATAAGCCTTTAGAATTGTTTGACACTTTTGGACTACATGCAAACAGGAACAACAAAAAGAAAAAAACAAACAAAAACAGAACAAAAGAAAAACACTTCAAAAAACTACAAAGAAGAGACTGGGATTGTGATATATTTTTGCACAAGTTTGAGGTTTAATTAGAATCAAGTGTAATATGATCCAAGAAATATGGCCACTAAACAAGTTAACACAAGCTGCGATTACTAGAAGAATCATATCCCAATTTGAATAATTAGATTGAACTTGTTAGATCAAATCAAGAACAAAGTCTTCAATACTAATTGACAGATTTTGAGAGGGTTCAAATCCCATCAATTCTTCCCTCCCATCTCTCAAATTTATCCTTCCTTTTATCCTAGAACATCTGACCTAACCCAGGTCCTTAACACTTCATACCTAAGCCAAACCAAGAGTGTCCTAAGTAGTCTTTTTGTTTCCAAGCCTGCTTGCTGTTTCCAAATTAATCTTCCTAAAATATACTTTGTTCATATCATTCCCCATTTCAAAGCCTTTATCAGTTCACTTTTATCTTGCTTCTTCGTCCAACATTTAAGATCTTTTACAAGCTGATCCCAAACCAACTTTTCAACCTAATGTCCTGTTGCTTTCTCAAACAAAATATAAACTCTAGTCAAAGTGATCCCTGAATGCAACCCGTTATTTCTACCTCTGTACCTTAGTTCACCTTGCCCTTTGAGCCCCTTATTCCTTGAGCCTGCTCTTCACTACATATTCAAATACAACTTGTAAGTCAAGCAAGCTTCAGGCATTCTGTTGGGCTCTCCCTAGTTCCTCTAAGTAAGGGACATCTCTATCCCCTGGACTTCTATAGAGTTCACTATTGTGCCAATCATTTCACAATTACCATATATAGACGTACACTGTACCAATAACTATCTTTTAAAAGTACCTTTTAAAGGAGCAGATGTGGCTCAAGCCATTGAGCACCTGCTTCCCACATGGAAGGTCCTGGGTTTGGTCCTCATTGCCTCCTAAAAACAAAAACAAAAAAAGAAGCAATCAAGTGAAAAAACTATCTGAAGGATGACCACTGGCTTCCTGATTATGAGTCCCCACTATCAACCCCCAGACCCAGCACCTCAAAAAAAAAAAGTTTTTTTTATAAGTACCAATTATATTGAAAGGTATCAGGTTAAGATGACCAACATTTATCATATTGTGGTAAGTTATGAAGCCTCATCTATAACTGTAAAGAAGGCATAAAACCCTCATCTACTCCTTTAAGCACAATTCAGTTTTTCTCTCTCTGCCCTCTATAGCATTCTGCTCATGTCTTCACTAAGAGCATATCATAGTATATGGTATTTATCTGTCTGAATCTCCTACTTCCACCTTATTGCCTGAATGTTACATGAAGGCAGGGATTTCTGGAAGACCAGATATACAATCAATATTTCAGGAATTGGATCACTCACCCCACTAGCAGTTCTGATGGGTTTTGCCTTTAACTTGGGGACCAAGACCTTTTGTTACTGAAGTGGGACTGCAGCAATGATATCCACCAGGCAGGGCTGGGCTGAAAGGCCATATTTGGCAGCTGTCCTGGTTTTCACCCTGAATGTAAAACAGATATCATTATTAAGGTCACAATATTTCCAAGACAGGGTACCAAAAGGATGACTATAAATAACATTATTAATTCCTGCCATTTCCCCATATTTTCATCAGGATACAAGAGCATACCTTTAAAGATCTGTGAATCTCAAGGAAAGAGGAAAGCAAAATTCATCAATAAATGACTTCCTCTTCTTGCCCTGGGGTACTGGAAAGAATGACTATCAGAGGAGTATAGGGGAGGGATCCAGGACAAGGACATGATGTAGGCCTAATCAAGATGTTGCTCCACATTCAAAGTACTATGCTGACCCTACAATTTTCTCAACCCCAGCTTTACTGACATTTGGAACTGGATAATTATTTGGTGTGAGGGGCTGTCCAGTACATTGTTGGATGTTTAGCATCATCTTTGGCCTCTGCCCAATTGGCAAAAATGTCCCCAGCTGGTGCCAAATGTTTCCTGGAGGGAACGAAATCACTGCTGGTTTAAAAATCACTATCTTGAAAATCACAGGGTGTTATGCAGAAGAAAATTAGGAAATAAAACATACTTTATAAAGATTTTTTCTAATATGGAGTATTATATAAATAAAAGAACATAAAACCTATAAATACACCTTAATAAAAAATTATAAAGCAACCATTTACACAACCACAATCAAAGTTAAGAAATAGAGGGATGTAGAGTGGTATAGCAAAGAAAATAAGGGCATAACCTCAAGAGACAGACAGCTTATTTCAAATCCAGCTCTGCCAATTACCAGTTATTTATGGCCAGAGAAGTTATCTAACTTCTCTATGCCTCAGATTACTCAGATTATCTCTCAAATGAGGGTGAAATCAGTACCAACCTCCGGCAATTTCTGAGAGGATTAGCTGAGTAAGCACATTTAGTGCACTAAGAACAGTGCCTAGAATAGAGTCAGCATCCAATAAATGTTAGAAGCTATTAGGAATATTAAGATATGAGGCCATTCTGCCATAAGGAAAAGAGTGAAAAAGGCAGGGGCAAAAGATAAAATTCTCAAATACAAAATAAACCATGAGATAAAAATAAGTAGTATTAGATAATTTCGTAAAAGACATCTACTAGCTAAGAACGAGACTGCCCTCTTTTGAAGAGATCCACTTACTTATTTAAATCAATGTCTTTGCCTGCTCATGGGCTGCAATCAGCTGTTTAATAACATCTCCTATGGTCAGCATCAGCAGCTCAACAGCGCGGAGATCTCCTGAAAAGATAATAGGCAACAATGTAAAAATCCTATTATTCAGCAAATATTTTAAAATCTTATTTAGCAGTTTTCCTTGACAAAATCGATCCTACTATGCCAAATGAGTAGCTTAAGTTCACAAGATGTTAACCCTCTATTGTTTACACTTTTGATCATATCTTCTGTATATCTAATTACAAACCTGATTTTACCTATATATGGGAAAAGGTCACTTTAGCAGCACGTACAGTAAGCTAGAATGACAGATACAGAAAATAGTGGCGACAAACACAAGAAAAAAGAACCTACAGTGTGCTCACAATGTCAGGGCTCACTGCAAACACCCAGCTCTGCTCTGCTGTGAAGCTGGAACGAATAGAGCAGGCAATGCAAAGGGAAAGAAAGAAGAATGTTACAGGGAAAAAAAATGGAAAGAAGTTAGAGCTTTCTTCCCCGCCTTCAGCGTTTCCCATGAGCGCAGTCACCCTAGGGGACATATTAAGTTGTGAATGTGTCCATAGAGAGGACATGGGATAAAGTGGGCATAGATAAGAAATCAGGTTCTGGCTGCGGCGCAGCGGGAGGCGGAGGGGCTGCGGAGGGCGGGGGCGCTAGCCCCAGGGACCCCTCCCCCCAGGCGGGAGCCGCTGGCAGCCCGTTTGCGCCAGTCGCTCCGCCCCCTCGGTTACTGGACCTCAATGGAAACCGGCGGGAAAAGCGCCGCTGCCGCTCCGCAGACACCGACCGCGGCGCGGGCAGCAGCCACAGCAGCAGCAGCAGCGAGGCCACCGCGGCGGCGGGAGGGAGCTCGGCAGGCGGCCCCGGCGCCCTCCACGGCCCGCCGCAGGGCCCGGGCGACGGGTAAGCGCTGCTCCCGCCATTTGCGGGGCGCCGCGGGGCTGAGGCTGGCGAGCGCGGGGCCGGGCCGGGCGCCCCCTTCTCCCTCCTCCCTGCCCGCCTTCCTCCCCGCTCCCCTCCTTCGCTACGGGCCGTTGGGCCTCCTGGATCCTCCGAGGCAGAGCGCTCTGGCCATCTCCAATCTCCCCTGCGGGCTCGGACGGAGTTGCTTCTCGGGGCGGGACCCGATCGCCGCGGTCACCAAACCCCCAGACCCTGACTTTTCAGGCCAGGCTGCAGGGATTTGCTAGTGCCCCAGATCCCTGGGAAGCCCGGTTGGCGTCGCGTTTAGCGGGTGGTAAAGGAAAGAGGCCCCTGAAGAGGACAGCGGGGGCCTCACAGGGAAGGTGTCTTGGTTAAGGCCCAGGCCCTGCTCTGTAAACTATCTACCCCTCAGGGTACTGGCGTGGCCCTTTGCCCACCCACCCGGTGTCCATAGTGTTCATCCACCCTGTTCAGTGTGGATTCGATCCTCGCTCACAGGTTGTTAGTTGTTGTAGTAGAATCAAGCCTGGAGAAGGTCAGCGTGGCCGGCTCCCTTGTGACTAACTCCAGGGTGTCTGGTTTTACCTGAAACCATGCTCTGGTCCCTTGAGTACAGACCATACCTGTTGGCCAGAAGCTGAGGTTGTCATACTAAGGCATTTTTATGGATTTATCAGAAACAAAAATTAATAAATTTTATTTTGCATTCTGAATAACCTCCGTGGTGTGTATCCAGAATGTTTTCAAATGGCTAAAAAAAAAATTTTTTTTTAAGAAAGTAGTTTTATAGTAGCTAAACATACATATTATATCTGCATTATTATAATTTCAGGTAGATGAGCTAGGATTTTCAAGTTTGATCTGTCTAAAAATAAAGGAAATTTTCAACACACAACTGAAACATCACAGCAGAGTACGTGCAGAATCCAATTGTCTTCTCTTCAAGAGATTTGCAAAAATATAAAAAAACTGCCATTTCCCACTTGTTTTGTTTTGTTTTGAAAAATATTTTCTATTAAAACTGTGGTATTCATGTTTATATGTGATGTATTGTCATGTCAACAATATTTTCTAAATTACTCAGATTAATTTTTTTTTTTTTTTTTAAGATTTTATTTATTTATTCATTTATCTCCCCCTTGCTGCTTGTGCTCACTGGGTCAGCTAACCACGCCGTGCAGGCGGGCTTGCCTTCACCAGGAGGCCCCGGGAACCTAACCCGGGGCCTCCCATATGGTAAACGGGAGCCCTACTGATTAAGCCACAGCCGCTTCCCTCAGATTAATTTTTAATATGGTAAATATTAATAGATATAATCCATCTAAACAAAAATTCTGGTGTCCTCAATGATTTTTAAGAGTGTGAATGTTCCTGAAAACAAAATAGTTTGAGAACCCCTGTCCTAAAATATTGAAATATATTCTTCAATTAAGACTGAGTTAAAACACATTTGGAGCTCATTTCTGGCATACACCGAGCTCTACCTATAGATTATTAAATTTTCTTCAGAATAATTTTACTGTCCTACAGCTTATAGAAAAGGAAGGCAATCTACTTTTGTGGGGTAATAGAAGCAAATTAGATTCGATTTTTAATATTGCTGTGTGTGACCATCTGTAGGTTTCTTACATTGTGATTATAACATCATGTTTTCAAAATTATCACTTTAATATTACCTCTTTATTAGCCATATATTTCTGATCTGCTTCTACTAGACACCTAAAAGTGCCCCTGAACTACCTCCTTCTAACCTCAACTTATGCTTAGAACTTAAAAACTAATTCTAACATTAACCTAAACAAAATATAATTTAAAAGATAAATCTTTTGCAAATGCAATGGTTTCCAGAGTCGAAATAAATGCTATTGGCTAGTTTATGTTCCTCCTTTTTCTCATTAATGTGGAAGAGAGATGATTAAAGAAATTTTAAGAAAAATATATCAGTCTTTCAGGATAACTAAAGAAGGTGCATTTTGTAGCTTTGAAATCCAGTTTTTAAATAAGTTAACATTTTAATGGCCATCTTCATTCAGATTTACTTCATGGGCACACAAATATTAATTCTTTCTTTTTCTTTTTTTTTTTTTTGCTTTTTTAATTAAATTTTTTTAATTTTAGAAAAAAGGTTAAGATTACATAAAATTTACATAAAAAACATAAGGGAATCCCATATGCCCCGTACCCTTCCCTTCCCACACTTTCCCACATTAACAACAAACATCATTATTGTGGTACATTTTTCACAGTTGATTAGCATATATTGAAGCATTACTACTAAACATAGACTACAGTTTACATTATACAGTTTACACTCTGGAATTGCTTTTATTTTATTTTATTTTATTTATTTTTTATTTTTATTGTGAGTAAAAATCAAAAAATTCAGAATACATACCAACATTTGCAAAATGATATATAAATATATATGCATATATGTGCATTTGCTTACAAAAATGTTATTTATATATATATATATATAAATATATTTTAAGAGGTGCTTAGATTACCCAAAATATTACACGGAACCCACTGGGATTCCCATGTTGCCCACCTCCCACACCTCCCACCACATCCCACACAAACATCTCCCACACGTGTGGCCCACCACCCTCAATGAACTTACACATCCTGGGGCCTTGCCACCAACCATAGACCACAGATCACACCATAGACCACACTCTCTCCCACACAGTTCTGAGTGGTGTGTGCTGATTTAAAATGGCCTACATCCGTTGCCACAACGGTACTCAGGAAATCCTCCAAATCCCAAAGAAGCCCCTGTGTTTCAACTGCTCGTCCCCTCCCTGCCCCAAAAGTGTCAAGTGGCCACTGGCTCCACCTCATTGTTATAATTTCTTGCATTGCTAGAATCACCATATGTGAACAAGAGAATACCATCAAGTCCACTCTAGTCCATAGTTCTTCCCCCAATCCTGAGGGGACTGGGATGGTGATGTCCACTCCACCTCCAAGTGAGAGAAGGCTTATATCCCATGGATATGGTGGGTGGGATGATCCTGCCTGCAGATGCAGGCCCTCTCCATTCCCTGGGATTGCCATTGCCCATCGTTGTCTCCTCACCAGGTGACTTGGATGAGTCCATTGACCTGTAGGGTAGGAGTTGCAGCACCAGCGAGATTCCATGCACACCTGGCAAATAGGTAGCCAGAGGCTCCAGTCTCTGGAAGTATACCTAAAAAGTCCAGCATCACATACAGGTTTGAATAGAAGGGACTGATGAACCCTGTGCAGGGAGGACTTATTTGTGTCCAATTCTGTCACTCTCAGGAGCACAGAATCCAAAATAGAGCCCACTGATAAGGCATCAGTCTCTGGGGCTATCCCCCCTTATATAGGACCTGGGTGTCTCCAGAGCTCTCAGGAGCCCCTCTGTGTGGGGTGATAGGCACTTAGATGTTCTAGGAACTCCCCCTGAGGTGTGCTTAAGAGTTACCTCTGGGATGACCTCCCGACTCTCTTTAAAGTCTCTTAGCCACTTGAACTCATTTGTCTTTACCTTTTCCCCCTTTTATTCAAGGTCTTTTACCAGTTGTATTGCCAGTTGGCACTTGGTATTAATCCCTCGTTGCCAGGGAGGCTCATCCCCGGGAGTCATGTCCCACGTGGGGGGAAGATAATGCAGTCATATGCTGAGTTTGGCTTAGAAAGAGGCCACATTTGAGCAACAAGGAGGCTCTCAGGTGGCAACCCTTAGGCACCCCACAACTGCAGGCTAAGTCTCATTTACAAGAGCAAAGACTCACAAGGGTAGTCATCAATAAAAAGAACACATCAGTGGGTCATCCTCTTTTGACAGACACTGTCCCTGCACTCTGAGGACTATTGCTGCTCCCTTGGAGACTGTGGCAGAGCTCTCCAGGCTAGGAATTCAGATTCCCTCATTTATTGTGTGATTGTCCACCCATTGTGACCATGCCCCATCTTTTCATCTTTTGAACGATTTTGTATATCTTTCATGTATATTCAGATGAACTAATTCCCATGAAACCCCCCTCCCAGACACCCCCCACCAGTAATCCCCTGTAGTAACTATTGTAACCCTTCTGTGATCCAAATCCTCCATGAACATTTAGTCCATAAAATAATCAAATACACTTACTAGGAAAAAGAAACAAGTATGATAATGTTACATGCAAGAGACAAACAAAAGGAAACTCAGGGGGAAAAAAAAAAAAGAAAAGAGAAGGAAAAAAAGCAAATAATCAAACAAAAAACAAAACAAAATAAAATATAATTAGCAGATTGGGACATTCAAAAAATGGGCAAAAAAGCAAAGGAAATGCCTTTAAAAAATACATATATGTATATATTCATTTTTTTTTCCTTTCTCTTTTCTTTTCTTTCCTTCCTTTTATCACTGTTTTATTGGATGTCTGGTGTGCCGTGACACCTTCTTCCTCTCAATCCCCATTGTCTCCCAATTTTTCATTTAATTTTCAAAGAAGTTTTAGGTCACAGCAAAGTCACACACGGAGTGCCGGAGACTAGCAGATACCAAACCACCCCCCCTTCCCCACCCCATATTAACACCCCCCTTTTTTTTAGATGTTAGCATTGTTATAACTGTTATACAGATAGCAAAATATAGTAACTAAATGTTGTCAATGATTTCAAGTGTAGTTTACAATTTAGATGATATAGTTTAATAAGTTTTGATGATATTTACCATGTCCTGTGTCCATTACTTTAAGGTAATGAAAAACTTTCCCCATGACCACCAAACACCCCATTAGATCTTGACTGTTCCCTTCCCCCCAGCCCCACAGGGCCCATGATACCACCCTCTCCCGACCCATGGAATGTCAAGATTCACAGTTACATGCCCTGGGGATTTGAACGTTACCTTCCTAATCCACCCACCCGCCAGTGCTGCACCACCAAACCCAGGAACACCACCACTCATCTGCCCCATCCCCCAACATGCAACCACACTCTATCCCTTTGCCATAGATTATGTCCATATGGGTGATGGCTCAAAGCCTGCTCTTCTCTTACTCTCCTTTGTTAACCTATCTTTCAGACAATGGTTCTCAGAGACTGCTCACTTTCCTCAGTTCAGATCAGTGAAGTCATATACTGTTCATCCTTCAGTGCCTGGCTTGCTTCACTCAACATAAGGTCTTCAAGATTCATCCACATTATTCCATGTGTTAGCACTTTGTTCCTTCTTACAGCTGAGTAATATTCCATTGTATGTATGTACCACATTTTGCTTATCCATTCGTCTGTTGATGGGCACCAGGGCTGATTACATCTTTTGGCAATGGTGAACAATGCCGCTATGAACATTGGTGTGCATATATCTGTTTGTGTCTTTGCTTTCAGTTCTTCTGGGTATATACCCAGCAGTGGAATTGCTGGATCATACGGAAGATCTATTGCTAGTTTTCTGAGGAACCGCCAAACTGTCCTCCAC
>JAKSZT010054047.1:1028667-1049340 GCA_026826555.1 Tolypeutes matacus
AAAAAAAAAAAAAAAAAAAAAAAAAAAGATATATAGTGCATATATACTTATATATCATTTTGCAAATGTTTGTATGTATTGTGAGAATTTTGATTTTTACCCACCATAAAAATAAATAAAAAATTAAAAATAAATAAATAAATAAAGGCAGTTAAGGCCACCAATGGAAAAAAAAAAAAAAAAAAAAAAAAGATATATAGTTCATCTTGGGGCAAAGGCACATCTGCTGTAGACCTCTGAAACTTACAAAAACATTTAACTGCTTCCAATACACAAATGCAAAGACCAAGGATAAGCATTTTCTTTACCATAAGGGGAAATTGAAACGTTAATCATGAGTCATGGGTTCTCTACAGTTCAGTAAACCTGCAGTGCATCCTCCATTCGATTTCAAAGTCTGAGAGTCATTCTTAAGAAGATGGTTTCTTCTCCTTGGGGCCACATGGGGACCCACCCTTTCCACAGGCTTGCCCAAGGGCCATTTTCTTGGTTCCACCCTCATCAAACACCTGGGTGTCAACCAAGCTCTAGACCTCACCCTCCAAGAGCACCGGGGTGATTGCCACACCTTACCCAAACTTTGAGTTAAGAGTCTTAGACCCCTTAGTACAGTGAAGTGAAGACAACATTCCCCCGAGCCTTTGGCATATAGGCTCAACACTCTCAGAGCAATGAGTTGATCACCTGGCCTTTCCTAAACTTTTGCATACAGGCTCAACCTTCTCAGAGCAAAGAGTTGACCACCTGGCTTTCTCTAATCCATGGGGGACAGATCCACCCCTCTCAGACCTATGAGGTGCTGACCTTAATCGCCTTAATCCTTGAGGAATGTGCTCTACCCTCTCTGCACCCTGGGGTGGCAAAACTTTTCCAGAACTTCAGGTGGGAACATCTATCCTCTTCAACTCCTGGAGCAAACTCACCCTCTCTGTACACATGGGTGGAGCATCTCTCTTGGCCCAAGGCAATGTCTTAATTCCAGATCTTAGCTTCCATGGTTTTCTCCTTAAAGCTGTTCTTCAATGTCTCCTTTCCATGTCCTTTTTAAACCAAGTGAACAGTACTTTTGTTCATACAGTACTCTCAAAAACCTTGTTGGTTTAGCATGCAAGAGGCAGGGCTCCAAGCCACCAGACTATAAGACTTTCCAGAAGACATTCCAAGATAACTGCATTTTTAAGCCTGATTTACAAATTACAAGTTTAGCTAAGTTTTCAAAGGGGGCATTATCATCTGGGAACTTGATTTCCAGAGGCTTGGAAATTTCCAGAATCAGTTTCTTTTTCCTTTGTGCCCAATAATTCAGTCCTGAGCTTATCCTGCTCTTCTAGCATTTTGTTATAAGCTGCAAGGAGAAGCCAAGGTGCATTCTCTGAGTTTACCTTGGAAAGTTCTTCAGCTAAATTCTCAGGTTTTCCATTTTTTAAATTCTGTCTTCCATGTAACACCAGGAATTAATCTTGCTAAATTCTCTGCAACTTTAAAACAAGAATTGCCTTCCTCCAGTTTCCAATATAGTTTCATCATTTACTTCTAAGACATCATAAAAAGACTCTTTAGCATCCACATTACTATCAACAGTCTCTTCAAAGTGATCTAGGCCTTTTCCATCAAGCATTTCACAATTCCTCCAAAAAAATACCCCTTACCCATTTATAAAACCATTCCAACATTTTGGTAATTGCAAAAGCACTCCCCCACTCCTTGGTACCAAATTTTGTATTAGTCAGCCAAAGGGGTGCTGATACAAAATACCAATAATTGGTTTGTCTTTATAAAGGCTATTTATTTGGGGTAGAAGCTTAGAGTTACCAGGCCATAAACCATAAGTTTCTTCCTCCACCAAAGTCTGTTGCCATGTGTTGGAGCAAGACAGCTTCCTACGTTTGCCAGGGTTCAGACTTGTTGGGTTCCTCTCTTCCTGGTGCTGTTTCTCTCTGGGCTCAGCTCCTCTGTTTCCTCCACAAGATCAGCTGTTGACTATGAGGCTCTCTAGTCTTTGCCTCTCTCCACAAGGCCAGCTGTGAACTGTAAGGTGAATGGCTCTTCTCTTTTCTGGAGCCTTCTCTCCTTCTTCATCAGAACTCCAACATAAAAAAAAAAAAAAAAACCACTCCAACTCTGTCCTCTACCATGTCTTTTAACTTTGAGACCCCACCCACCAAGGGGTGGGCCTCAACACCCTACTAATGTGGCCCAATCAAATCCCTAATCATAACTTAATCATGCCCAGATGAATAGACCAGTTTGCAAGCATAATCCAGTACCTATTTTTGGAATTCATAACTATATCAAACTGGTAGAGGCTCCCATCTACCATGTAGGAGGTCCAGGGTTCACTTCCTAGGGCCTTCTGGTGAAAGGCAAGCTGGTCAACATGGAGTGCTGGCCCATGCAGGTGTGTTGGTATAGCAAGATGATGTGACAAAAAGAGACACAGAGGGAAGCGGCTGTGGCTCAATCAGTAGGGCTCCCGTTTACCATATGGGAGGCCCCGGGTTTGGTTCCCGGGGCCTCCTGGTGAAGGCAAGCCCGCCCGCATGGCGTGGTTAGCTGACCCAGCGAGCACAGAGGGGGATAAATGAATAAATAAATAAAATCTTTAAAAAAAAAAAAAAAAAAAAGAGACACAGAAGAAACAATGAGAGATGCAGCAGACCGGGGAGCTGAGGTGGCACAAAAGATTGGGTGCCTCTCTCCACTGTGGAAGGTCCGGGTTCTGCCTAAAGAAAAGATAAGCAGACACAAGAACACAGAGGGAGCAGACATCAAGGGCAAAAACAATGAGGGGGTAGAAATAAATCTTAAAATTAAAAAAATAATCATTATCTTAACATAAAAGGCCATGTTCTAGACTTTTCCATCATTTTTCAGTTAGTTTTCTTTCACTATGTAGGATATGGTAGGGTTTAGGAGCCTAGGCTTGTAAGCCAGCTTGCCTGGGTTAAAATTCCAGCTCCATAACTCACTAGGTGTTATAGTGAACATATTACTTCACTTAGAACAGTACCTAGTACATAGTAAATGTTCACTAAATTTTAGCTTTTATTATTCACTATAATATTGGCTTCCTCAGCACTTAGTACAGTGTCTTATAAATCATGTCTGCTTGGTGAATGACAAATAAACCAACAAAGATAATGTCTTAATAATACCTCAATCTCTAATCACTAGGTGCAGATCAAACTATGCTAACACTTAACTTGCTGGTGGTAGACACATCTGGGGGTACCTGACCAATTCATAATTTACTTGCCAGAAAATGAACCTGGACCCAAAAGTTCAGCTGAGTAAGTGAAGCTTCATGCAAATGGCCACCTTCAGACACAATTGATGGCACTAAGGATGGATAGTTAATCCAGAGAGAGCTAGTCTGTTAGCTGGGCAGTAAAACATGAATGTCCTTCTTAGAGATTTGAATTAAAAGACATAGAAACTATAATCAGACAGGGGTAGGAACATGAACTGTAAGGTCATTTTGAGACAGGACTAGGTTATTTTCCACAATATGGATCCCAATGGCTAAGTAGAGAAAATTGGTCAAATGAAAGAAGAAGGATTCTATAGAGAGATGCACAAAGAGTAACAGAGTCATAAAAGACCATGAAGAAAGAATGAGAGAGAGAAGAGCTGCTTCAATCCAGGTAGGCTGCCTGGCTGTGTCTCATGAGATTATAAAAAATATTATTTTGATAAAACCCTTTTACTTTGAGATTGCTTTAATAGGTGTCTGTTGCTAACAACCAAACATGGTGGCAGCCTCCTGGTTCCTTGGTGCTTGGCTGCCAGCTGCTCTGCTTTGTACCTAACTCTTGGCCTCCCTAGACTACTCTTCCCCCTTGTACTCTGCTTACTTTGAGGCCACTCTATTGCTGTTCCTTCACATACATCAGATGCTCATTTTCCAGCAACCATGCCAATCCCCACTGCCTCCCTCCCTGAGTTCTTTGGCCTCCCATAGCTTCCATCTGCCATGAAGCTTAGACCATAGAATATAGAAGAATTTA
Organism: Tolypeutes matacus; assembly: GCA_026826555.1. Classification (NCBI taxonomy): domain Eukaryota; kingdom Metazoa; phylum Chordata; class Mammalia; order Cingulata; family Chlamyphoridae; genus Tolypeutes; species Tolypeutes matacus. Next base: position 1,032,675 of record JAKSZT010054047.1, read on the forward strand.
ATTCCAATGAACTCATAAAAACCCTTAAAATGAAGTCCAAGAATTCTTTGCTGCTTTAGAAAGGCTGGAGGAGATAAGGGAAGAGGGAATGGAGCCATATCCAAGAGAATCATCTTTTTCCACATCTCATCCCTCTTGCTGTTGAAGTCCCCTGTGCCTGGAATGTCCACTAGCACCACCCCTTCTGGAATCAGCTCTAATTTGGGAAGAGTCATTTCCACATATTTTATCAAGGGTCAGATGTGTGTCTTAGCTGTTTCTCCACTACAATCTTTCCTCTGAGATTGGATGCAGGTGTCAAGCTTGACAGACAGCTCTCCTGCCTGAGGAAGATGGACAAAGTCACACACACCAGCCATTCTCATAGGTCACTTATTGGCTGGGATTTAGATTCATCAAGATATATGGAGTAAATGGTAAGAATCCGCACAAGGCAATGCATATCAGTAGCCTTCTGATCCAGTCTTCAAGGGCCAAGACTTTGAAAGCCAGAAAAGACCCTGGAGACGAGGAAGTTCAACCTTCTTAACTTACAGAGGAAGAAACCAAAGTCAGCTAGAATCAGGCTGCAGGAAATTTAGATCATCCCCAGATAATTGTTTTTACTCCTAAATTCAATTTCAGTTCTAAAACTAAATGTAATCTGTTTTCTAAATTTTGCAGATAGAGGATTCTTCCCACATAGGTAATATTAACTACCAGAATGCCAGTGATGACTAGATTATAGAAGGTCAATAGTGATATGGTGACCATATTTTCCAAACTGAAAATTGATCTGAAAAAGGTTTTTAAAATTTGTCTTCCAAGTACAGAAAAAAATAGTATCTTGACATGTAGGCATTTCCAGGACAGTATAATGATGGTAGGTGGGTTGGGAATTGGTAAGCATATGGCTCCCACCTAAACATATTTTGGTCAAGGACACATTCATGCTAGCAACTGTGCCAGTGAATCTCAACTGGCTTAGTTCAGACAGAAGACTTGGAATGTATGGCAGTCATTGTCAGTAAATATCTATAGAATGGCCCTGAAAATAAATAAGAAAATAAACTCTTAAGAGAGTTTAGATTACTCATTAGATAATCAAGGGACTTGTTGCAATCTGGGTAGGGAATAACAGATTTCATCAATTCTATTCAAGTAACAGAAATTGTGAAAAAGAAGTCATATTTCAATTCAAGTGAAGCTTCTGGGAGGCCTTTCAGACTAGGAAATAAACTGAACAGGAGCAGAATTCAGAGGAAAGAGCAGGCCATATGACCAGGGAAAATCATGTTATCTCCTTACACTTCAGTTACTTCATTTGTAAAATGAGAATGTTGACAAAAATATATAAACAATGTAAGAGTGTTGGAGGGTGTTCTACCAGATGGTTTCCCTTCAGAGACTAAATTTGAAGACATGTCCTCCTTCAGAGACTAAATTTGAAGACATTTTCCACTTCTATACAAGAGACCTTAGCAGCTGCTTCCTGACACAGTCAAGAACAGAAATCACCAAGAAGCAGATTCTTGTACTTCTACAGAGATTCATTCACTTAAGCAATTTCCCTTGGTTAAGCAAGGGAAAGCTAGAATGCCCATAATCCTAAGGAAAGGGTATAATTAAAATGTCATGGTTTGGATGGTTTTTTAAAAATGTCCCTCATTTATGTTCACCTGGTTAGAAAGAGGCAATAGGTGGGTCATCATGGTGAAGCTTTAGAAATGGTCCTAACCCAGAGTTCCTGGGGCTGGCTTCTGCCTTCAGAAGTAACTGTGAGGTGAAGTAGAGTTGATCCCAAAGAGTCATAACTATCAAAGCTCAGTTTCAGGGTCATGAGGCCCTGAAACTGCATGTGACATTGGGAGGCCATCTTCCCTGAAGAACCTGAGAATAGGAGCTTGGGGACAAGGAGAGAAGGTCCATCCACCAGCACTGGCCTCCAGACCTAGGTCTCACTGACAGTTCAGGCAGCCTTCCCTCTCTGTTCAGCTTTGAGTCTTCCAGCACAACATCTACTCATCCTTGAGCCAGAACCAGCCTTAAGGAGTATCCTAGTGAAGAGCCATGATGTATCCCAGAGCCTGGATCTTTGCCACCTCCTGCTCAAAAAGAAGACTTGTGGTTTTTTTGTTTGTTTGCTGTTTGTTTTTTTGTTAGGAGATACTCATGATCGAACCTGGCTCCTTGTATGTGGAAAGCAGGTGCTCAATCACTGAGTCACATGGGCTTCTCTGAGTTGGTTTTATATTTTGTTTGCTTATTGTTTGTTTTTGTTTCCTCAGGAGGCACCAGGACCTGAACCCGGGACATAACATGTGGGAGGCAGGCACTCAACTGCTTGAGCCACAGTTGTTTTCTGGTATTTACATTTAATGCAGCACTTGAACTCAGTCAGGATGAATTCGTAGAGTTGAGCTCAATCCTGAAGCTGAGATGAACCATCTGCAGTACAAGCATATTCACAAAAAACAAGCAAACAAATGAAAAAACCAACTTGGGGGAGCTGCTGTAGCTCATTGTTTAAGTGCTGCATTCCCACATACAAGGACTCAGATTCAATTCCAGGCCTTGGTACCTCAAAAAAAAAAAAAAAAGAAAAGAAAAAAAGTAAATACAAAGTGGTTGCCTGCTCAGTGGCTACAGATGGAGAGGAAGAAGCTGAGAAGAAAAAGAACCTGCTACTAAAGCACCCGGGCTAGTTACAGGCTGAAGAATACTTTAGTCTGCATTTCAAATATCTCCAGAATTCCCGATGTTTCCATGATCTCTCTGTGGAAAGAAAGTAAAAGGATGCAGGGCCTCGATTTCTACTTTTTAAGTCATAAATTCCTTTGTGTAAACAATGTTTGCATTGTATCTTAGCCACAGGCACAAAACAAAGGACAAGTCCACAATATCATCGCCTTTATTTTTAAGTTCTTAGAAATGGCAATCTGATAATCGATTGGAAGTTGATTTTCTCAACTAAAGCAAAGGCTAAGAAATAAGACAAAACAGCAAAACAATTGAAGTTTCTCTTCAATTTCTAAAAACACTGACAACAAAAGCACATAGAGAGGAGAAAGTGTTCCATTTTTTATTTATATCATAAGGACAAATTTTTACATTTTACACTGAGTAATACTGGAATGTACCTGGACCACATCTCGTGTTATTCCTTATAATTTCTCAAGCATCCCATTGCCTTTTCCAGCATTTTATTCTAAATCACCCTAGAAAGGAGCAATAGAGGTGCTTGCTGCTTGTTTCTTGCTGCCACAAGGTGTCACTTTTGAAAACTGATCCCAAACAGCCTGCCTTAGTTGTAGACTCATTGCTGATCCAGTCCCTTGCCAGAGCCTGCATGTTTCTTCTGAGGAGAACAGTCCCATGCTTCAGGGCAAATGACAACAGAAGGTACCCCAAATGTGCAGCTCTTTCAGTTCACATGCACAGCCATGCTTCAGATGCCACCACTGCACTGACCAGAAACCCTGTTTCCCTTTCCGCGAGTGAGCCAGGAAACTTTTACATTCTCAAAAGTCTCAAAACAAACAAACAAACAAAAAAACAAAAAGGTCTTATTGCACCTGTGTTTTCAGCACCTAATGGCGACTTTCCTGCCATCTTCTAGGAAAGTTTCCCTCATTGGCTCCGGGTCCCTAGACCACCTTCTGAGGGAAGGGGATCATCCTTACTCACCCTTCAAGGCAGGAGTTCTTAGCCTTTTTTGTTTCAGGGACCCTTTTGCCTGTCAGGTGAAATGAATACTACTGTAATTTATTTATTGCATACATTCATAAGTGAAGGAAATGCTAAATTTCAGTTAGAGGTCAGTGAAAATAGAGATAAGACTTTTTTCAATTCAAGCTCATGGACCCTCTGAAATCTTGGAACCTTGGTTAAGATCCCCTGCTTTAAGGGGACATTCCAATGTGTCTCTGCCTACCATTCTGAGGAAAGTCACCTGACATGTTCCAGGGACCTTACCTTTCCCATTGTAAGAGAGGTCACCCTCAGAGAGATCAAGGGGATTATCTGGAACCTTCTTAAAGAAAGGAAAACAAACCCTACAAATGGCATTGCTGGTAGGAGAGTCCACTATACTATGAATAGACTCTTTTGGGTACTGTTAAAATAATTAGTATTTCCCATGGGATTTAAGCCCCCCATCAATTAGAAGCAAAATAGGCATCACCATCCCCAAATCCTCAAGATTGAGGACTGAACAAACATAAGGGAGGAATGCAACTATGGACTAAAGTCGACTTATATTAGTAATGGAAGAACTTGTAACATTGATATAAAGTCAGTGGTCACAAAAGTTTCTCAGGGGAGGGAGACGGAAGAAAAGGTAGAATATGTGGCATTTTGGGACACTGAAATTGCCTTGCATCACATTGTAATGACAGATACAGGCCATTATACATGTGGTCAAAACCTATAAAACTGTGTGGTACAAAGTGTAAACCATCATATAAACTATAGACATGCTTTGAAACAATGCTTCAATATGTTTTCATCAATTGTACCAAATGTACCACTCTAATGCAAGATGTTGTTAATGGGGGAAAGTGAGGGAAGGGGAGGAGTTGGGTATATGGAATCTCCTGTTTTTGAAGTAACATTTATGTAATCTAAAGCTTCTTAAAAAATAAAGAAAAATAATAATTACTATTAATTCACTATTAAAACTTGTCATGAGATGGTAGCTTCTAGATAAAGAGCAGTGAACAATGACTGTGGTTAAATAGAGTCTTGGCCAGGTTACTCTTGATTAAGTAACTGTCAAAAATTTCCTAATTACTCTATCAGGGGACATGGCACAGGTATTACCTGGGTGTGACTCTGGACCCACAAACTACGCAGTTTCTGCCATTTCCTGTTACACGAACTGTTGCTATTGTCCCTTTAGTACAACCAGCCTGGAAGTACATAAAAAGTATGAGGTAAAGCAGCAGAAATTGTTAATATGAAAAGCAAAAACCAGAAAGAATATGTAAATCTGCTTATGCTTGATTTTCTCACCTAAATTGCAAGCTCCTAAAGGGTAATGATGGTTCTAACTTATCTCTGAATTCTTAATAATGCCTAGCACATTCTTCATTTATTTAAATATGACAAAGATAATGCCGGACCATAGGTTGACAATAATACTTGTATCTATGGAAGTTTAGACTACCATTGCTTTGACATCTTTAAGGTAACTCACTCTGAAATAAGAATAAACCTCTGGTGACCAGAGCTGTAAAAGTGAACTTACATAGATTTGCTGCTTTGAGTGACAGCAATGCCACAGCCCAGTAAGCCTTGAGCTCCTATGCTGGGAATATTTAATCCCAGCAAGACTCAGCAAGAATCTGAGAGATAGATGGAACATTAGATTCTCCTAGAGTTCCTTGAAATGACTTTGGGAGTACAGAGGGGGAAAGAGAGCTAGGTTCTCTACCCTTATACCTTCCTCATACCCCTACTCCCCTACTTCAGCCAGGAGGACACCTCTACTGAGGACTGGAAGCAACACTGCAGCATGAGGCACCTGCAGGGTGTAGAAAGAAGGTGAGGCACATCAGTAAGCAGAAGTCTCAGGTCCAGCCCATCTGCAGGCCACTGGCAGAAAAAACCTGGGTAAGGAAGGAGAACTGGTATCTTAGAGGCTCAGAACAGAAGGGACTGTACAGACCTGGAGGGAATGTGTCATTCTGGAACTTCTTTGACTGCAACCATAGAGGAGAATTTGGGGATCACAAGTGGGAAGTGCCAGAAGTGTTTAATGCCCATACCTGATGATTCCACTTAGATCACTCAGCTGTGCATTTCAAAAGCAGAGTTATCAAACTTCAGAAATATGCAAACTCTCACTTGATCTGGCAACACCAACCAGACCCAGAGACCTTTAGTTTGGGAAACTGTACCTCATTTACATTTGAGCCCAAAATTAAAATTACAACCATCAGTTGAAACAGCCTCTTATTCTTTATTTGGCTTATGGACATCAACTGAATAAATGGCTTCCGGAACTGCTAGGTGTTGGTTGAATGGGGTGTCAAATCTAGTAAGTGCAAGGTCCTGAGCCTTAGGAAGAGCTCCTTAGCTCACCTTTCCTTCTCTTGCAGCCCACAGTCTGGCCCTCCCAAACTATTCCCACTTCTCCAAGGTAGGGTATTCCATTGCACATCCATGTATTGGAGTCAGGCTGTGCCTTTGGGGGGGGGGGCTTTCCCCACTTCTTTCTTGTGAATTCCTCATCTTTCTTAAAGATCCTGTTTGAGCCATTACCCCTGTGCAACTATGCCCTGATTCCCAAATTCAACCCTGATCATTTTTCTTCTGTATCATGGCTGTACCCCACACACCCCTCTTATATGCCTTCCAAAGTTTTGTTCATGCTTCTTCCTCTTCACTGGAGTATGAGGTTCTTGAAGTCAGGGGGTCACATGGTTTCATTTTTGAATTTCTGGCAACAAGATATATGCACTCACTGACAGGAAATATTTGCTGAATGAAAGTATGTATGATGGATGGGAAGTTTTTGATGAATTTCCCTCCCAAAGAATGTTTAAAAAACAAAGTTTTGACCTGATTTGATTCCTGGCTTGAAGAGTAAAGTAAAGAGTAGGAGCAAATATAGACATGTATGCATATGGGGCAGCATTAAATAGTGAAAACTGCTCCTTAGGAATTGGGAATGCTTACCTTGAGGAAGGAATGACAAAGGCAGGGACAGAATATGGGTAGAGAACTTCATAGTGGTCTTCAAATATATGGCCTTACAGCTGTCATGTAAAAGGGAAATGATGCATGTTCTCTGCGGTCCCAAGAGAGTAGAACTAGATCCACTAGGCAGAAGGTACAGAAAAGCACATTTGGGCTTAATATTATGTAATAGTCAGAGTTGTCCAAAACAGAATGAGTTCCCTTAAACAGTAATGAGTTTTCTGCCAGTAGAGGTGTCTGAACCCAGACTGGCAGGACCACCTAATAAAGACATTGGACAAGATGTCCTTGAAGTCTTCTTCAAATTCCAGGAGTCAATGTTCTGACTTGAAATGTTCACCAGTAAACTCATGGTGAAGAAGTGCTCTTTGAAGTCATTAAATTTTTTGTGGACATCCTGGTTTAATATGCTGAGCTGTAAATGCTAAACCATGTCAAAACCCAGGTGATTTAGGAGAAAAAGAGGATAGAGGAGCTTTAAGGGCAAGTATGAGTATGCAGTAGTGCCTTTAAATGCAGAACTAGGATTTCCCCACAGAAAGAGCTGTTGAATTATGAAGAAAGCAGTTCAATGAGAAATTGCCACAAGAAAATATTAGGCTTCTTTTCATCCCAGTGGGCACTGGGAACAAAACAAACTGTATGCTCCTACCATGGGAAAATTCACTATAGACCTACAAGAAAACTTGCATTCTGGTAGTCAGATCTTGGGAAGAAATGGTGGAGGTGGATAAAGGCAAAAAAATCTAATATACCATGTCAATAAGAGTTACCATCATAGAAAGACTGAGATTCAGGCCGTCTATCTTGAGAGGGAAGTAGATCAATGTCCATAAAATCAAAGTGCTTAGAGTACAAGCAGACATGTTCACCAAATTCCACAATGTGAGTGGTGGTTTTCACTTATCTCTGGGTCACAGACTTCATTTACTGAATCAACAGTGTAGCATGGCCAGGCAAGGTTGTGAGCCAAAAAAGGTTTGGATGGATTGGGTTTAGCAACATCTGGTGGAGACACTAAACCATGAGCCTCCCACTGTAGCAACATCTATCACACCAACAAACAAGTAACCCCTAACTGAAATTTGGAGCAACTGAAAATAATTATTTGAGACATGGTTATGGTGAATTTGGCTTCAATTTTCTTCTGCTGATGCTGAAGGACTGACAAAAAGGGAATCATTTGATTTACAGAATAAGACCTGGAAGATAGAAAGTAATCTTTTACAAAAAGATCAAGAATATAGGATGAAATAAAGTCTAAGCACTTAAAAAGGAAAACCTATAAACCAATATGCAAATAACCAGTACGGCAATAGGGTACAGGCAGTCAGTCTATCATCATTGAATTTAACTAAATGATGTGGGTTGGAAATTAGGTGAGATCAGCCCAATTTTGGTTCTGCCACCACCTAGCTATAGGAGTTAGAATGTCATTTATCATTCCAGGCCTTGTTTTCTCATCTATAAAGAAAAAACCAAACTAGTTCTTTAAGTGCTAATTTTCTTTGCTTCAGTTGCATGTTAAAAGGAATGAAATTCTCAGTTTGAAATGTCACTTGTCATTGAAACCAATGTATCAATGACTAGGGTTCCTGTATAATCCATAGTAGCACAACTGAAATTACCGTAATTTCAGGTTCATTTTGTTAAGGATAAAAACCCCTATGCACATACACCTTTCTCATAGAATTTTTGAGTCTACTTTACCCCAGAGGGAGGCAATGATGTTGGTTATATTGCAAAAATTTGGATTCTGTGCAGAAGCAATCGAAAAGAGTGAAAATTTATTTCTGAGACAGGCAAGGTTTGAATGTGTTGTTTATTTCACCTGCTATCTTTCAACTCTCTGGTTAACACTTAAACTTTACTATTAGTGCTTATTTACATTCATGTGCACTAAGCCTAAGAATATCATCTTTTAAATGATACTCAGCATATTTAGCTAGATATGGGAAGGTTGAACAGAATTGGTTTCCTGTTACTTTGGACAGTTACTTTTGCCTTCTCACTTTCTTCTGTGTTTGTGCTTATTGTCTTTCTTCTTAAAGTAAAATGACAGAGATGACACAAATGTAATAGTCCTCTACTAACACAACTGTATATAATAGAATCAAATAAAGAATACTAGTGAGATGGGCACTGAAGCAGAGATAAGGAACTTGTCCATGGCCACATAATTATATACTGGTAATCAGGACCCAAACTCAGCTTCCAGACTCCAAGTTCAGAGCTCTTCTCATTATCCCAAGGAGCCTTTCCTAGGAACTACTTGAGTAAACCCTGTCTAGCTTGGGAGTGGGAGAAGGTGAAGTGCAGTGACCCCAAACCAGGTGCTCTTTCAAATGTTTAAGAAAGGCATCTCATAAGAGTGAAGGCTGTTGGTAGGAAGGAATGTAGCAACTTAATAAAATCATACTTAGGGTCTCAAAAGGGTCTACTGCCCACAAACACTTAGATGCCCCCAGAAGCAAAACAAAACAAAATTTTAAAAAGGACAGAATTAGATCAGTACACTTTCACAGCATTTGTTCTGCATCTGATGCAGAATTGACTGTGTTTGTGAAGAAATCCCAATGTTCTGTTCTTTTATCCTACCTCTTTTCCTTTAGTCACAGGCTCATTTCACCCTATCTTGGCCCACATCATTAACCATTCCCAACACTATTCTCATTTTCCTTTAATTTCCTCCCCAATGCAGCACTATTACCAAAAAAATAATGTGTTTGAATTAGCAAAGTTTCTTTAAAGGGTATTTTACCCATTATCATTGGTTTATTGCCTACTTTTTAAAATAAGGATAATATTATTTTAAAACTGACTTCCATAAGGAATAATTTATATACAATAAATGCACCCATTTTAATGCAGATTGATGCTTTTCACAATATATTAAAAAAAAAAAACATTGTACAAACTTACGGCCTACTTTTAATAAATGCAACTGGCACATACTAAACACTTAATAAGTATTTATTGAATGAATGAAGTGTACCTATTAAATATACCTTAGATGTTAGGATAATTTAATAATGTTAGTGATTATATTCATTCTTTCATCCAACAAATATTTGTTGAGTATCTATTATTTGCCAGGCATTCTGAATGTTGGGGAAACAGCAGGGAACAAAATGGACAATGTGTCTACCTTTGAGGGCTTATAGTTCAGGATGTGAATGGTATAGTAGAAATCACTCAGGATTTAGAGTCAGAAGGCCTGAATTTTAGGTCATGTTCCTATAACTCAATGTAACACGGAACAAATTACCTATCATCTCAGTACCTCAGTTTTTCCACATATAAAATGAAAATGATAAAAATACCAATACCAGGATTTCATTGTGAAGATCAAATAGGTTAATGCATGCAAAATGTGATTTTAAAAAAGTATGTGGGAAGGTGTAGCAATTTAGCAGTTTGAAGTAATTATGAATTCTAAAAATAGATATTGGATCATGCTTGTAAATTGGTCTGCTACTCTGGGCATGATTAAGTTATGATTAGGGTGTTAACTGGGCCACAGCAGTAGGGCATTGAGCCCCACACCTTGGTGTGTGGGGGAATTGAAGATAAAAGACATGGCAAAGGACAGTGTTGAAGCAGTTTTGATGTTGGAGTTCAAGTGAGGAAGGAGAGAAGGCCTCGGGATACAGATGAGCCATTTGCCTGAGAGTTCACAGCTGGCCTTTTGCAGAGAAGCAAAGCCTAGAAAGCTCATAGTCTACAGCTGACTTTGTGGGGGAAACAGAGTTGCTAATCCAAGAGAAACAGAGCCCCAGGAAGAGAGGAACCCAAGAAGCCTGAACCCTAGAAAACGTCGGCAGCTGTCTTGCTCCAACATGTGGCAATGGGCTTTAGTGAGGGAAGAAACTTATGCTTTATGGCCTGGTAACTGTGGGCTTCTACCCCAAATAAATACCCTTTATGAAGATCAACTATTTTCTGGTATTTTGCATCAGCACCGCTTTGGCAGACTAAAACAGAGGGTGTGGGAGGTATGAGGAATGGGGCACATGGGAATCCCCATATTTTTGTGTAACATCTATGTAATCTAATCAGCTTTTTAAAAATTAAAAAAAAAAAGTAAGGGTTAATAGATCCTTAAGCCTCTGTCCAAATATTATTTATTTTTAGATATTCGGTGAAGGCAGTAAACTAGAAGTTAAAGCTAGTATTCACTCAGATGAGCACTATTTCATTTGGGGAAAAACAGATGCTGCCTTAACTGATATATTGATTCTCATTCTTTTTTTTTTTTAAATCCCCCACTCACCCCCATTTCTCCTGGGTTTTTTTTGTGCTCATTTGCTGGGCAACTCTCTGTGTCAGTTTCATGCCCTCTCTTTTCATCCTTCTCCTCCTGTCTTCACTGGGATTCAATCCTGGGAACCTCTGATGTGGGAGAGAGGCATCTGCCACCTGCACCACCTTAGTTCCTGTTTTTTTGGTGCACTTCATCTTGACTCTCCCTTATGTCCCTCCCTTGTTATGTCACCATCTTGCTGCATGTGGCACACCCATGCACAGGGGCTAAAGGCATGCCCATGTAAGGGGCCTGGGGGTGGGGCCTGCTGGCACACCTGTGTGTGGAGCATAGGGGTGGGGCCTAGGGGCCCATGCCATTTCTATATGTTTCTTTATTTTAATGGGAGGTCCCAGAGTTTGAACTCAGGTCCCTCCATATGGGAGATGGACGTCCAACCATTTGAGCCACAGCTGTGCCCTCATTCTTGACTCTGTTGAAAAAGCAACTTGAGGATTGAATGCCATCTTTCCTAAAGAGGGTTTGTAAAGTCTCAGCCATTCCTACAAGGGGCAGGCTGAAGAATAAAACAGGGACAAAGAAGAGATTCTAAATAAAATGATGGAATGTTGATGACAGGAATTCCTTTCTGTTTTTTTCAAGTTTTAGATTTAGACTTCAGTCACTTGGGAGTTGACAACATTTTCCAATGACCTCATTGGACATTTCAGTGCCCTTCCAACCAAGGTATCCTCTAAAAGTGCAATTTAACCACCTTAACTCAGAAGCAAAAGGAAAAATAAGAGTATTCAATGCTGCAAAGAAAAAGAGATGTTTACAGCACTAATACATCAGCTAATGTGTTCAACTCAGCAGCCTGGCCACAGGTAGGCCCAATAGAGGATGCAATAGGATGACTTGATTCTCTCCATTCTTCTCCCCCAGGTGAGTAGGTAAGTATAAATTACAGATATTTCCATAAAGCACTTCATCAGGTTCTAACAAAATTATTTGAATCCTTTCAGATTGCTCCCTGAAGTTTGCCAGAGTTAATGAGGCACTGGCTGACAGGTTCCTGATTACTGGGAATAAATACCTCACCCAGAAATGACTGAAATAAATGCTTCCTTCTAGAAGGAATGATTAGTGACTGCCTAAGATCATACTGATAAGTAAAATGCAAACTAAAACCTGATTCTCCAGATTTCTAGCCCATTTGCTTTTACATAGCCTTGAAATTCATTTTAACAAACACAGCAGGAAAGTAACACTTGCTTTCCCTCAAGAAATCACTTCTTTAATAACTTCAGCCAGAGGAAAGAGACAAATCTCCCCTGTAGAAGAATTCCAAGTAATTTATGTAGATATTCCACCCTAAAGGAGGGGGGCTGTCACTCCTCATTCATTAAAAGTAGGTTTCACATAGTGACTTCCTTCCAAAGAGCACAGTTTGGAAAGAAGGGGGGAACAGTAACTTCACAGTGGAGAATCCTGCCAACACCACCTCATCCAGATAACCAAGGACAACAACAACAACAGGCATAAATCATGTTGCTAGTATGTACCATTGATATATGATGACGATGGCATTTTACTCAGTAATCTTCCTCCTCCAAACCCATAACCCATCTAATCATGAGAAAAACATGAGACAAATTTCAATAAGGATATCTTCATCCTAAAAAAATCCTGACAAGTATTCCTCAAAACTGTCAAGGCCATTAAAAAGAAGGAAAATCTGAGAAACTGACATAACCTAGAGGAAATTCAGAGACATGACAACTCTATGTAATGTAGCATCTCAGATAGGATTGTGGTTCAGGAAAAAGGCATAAGGGAAAAACAAAGGCAATCTGAGTAAACCAGGGACATTACTTAATAATAAGGCATCAATATTGGTTCATTGATTGTAACAAATGTACCATACTAAGATAAGATGTTAATAAAGGGGAAACTGGGTGCAGGGTATATGGGAACTCTCTGTACTATCTTCTCAATTTGTCTGTGAAACTAAAACTCTGTTAATAACCAAAGTATTTATAAAAAATCAACCACAATTTACAGTATAGACTAAATAAGAGAAACACATTACCAGATGTCACTGAGCAGAAAAACCCACTTTTCCTGCTTCAGCTTCAAGAATCCACACAGGAGATGGTAGCAGCTCTCTCACCACGGTACAGTGGAAGCAAATGAGGTATGTGCCTTTCACGGCCACAGCCACAAAGCCACATTCACACAAGCAGAAGTGAAAGTGCCTTGCAATCACAGGGCTATTTATGGAAATCTCCTCCATTAAATATTGATGTGTGCTAATTTACCTGTCTATTTAAACTTTAATTGTACAGGAGTTTGGGATCTTCCATCCTTTTCTGCCCTGTTTCTACAAAGAGTCAGATATAGTCATGTTTCCTTATAAATATATTGTAGCATCTATTCTGCAGCCTCCTCTCCTTGTGGGTGAAGGTGATTGAGATGACTCTGGCTTACCTGTTGCGGTGGTGTTTGACAGGTTTCATCACTGTACAGTTACCATCTGTATTAGTGAGGGTTCTCTAGGGAAACAGGATCAACAGGAAATATCTGTAAATAGTATGAGGTTTTACAAGAATCTCTCACATTATCATAGGGGTGCACAAGTCCAGGTTCTGCAGTCAGGCTGTAATCCAGGGGCTCCGATGAAAGTCCAAGAAGGTCCTTGATGAGTTTCTGGGAAACATTGGCTGTCCAAAGATGAGCTGGGAAATTCTCTCAATGCTGAAATCACTTCCCCTTTTAAGGCATTCAACTAATTGGCTAAAGTGTCACTCATTGCAGATGGCAATCTCCCTGGTTGATGCAGATATAATCATCCATCTAGGCAGTAAACTCACTATTGACAGAAACCATAAATGTCCTAGTATTACAATGGGCCCAGTGCTTTCTTGACCAACAACTGGGCACAATTACCTGTCCAAGTTGACACATTAGCCTAATCATCACCCCATCCCCTACTCTTTCCAAACTGTACTCTTTGGAAGGAACTTACTATGTGAAACCTACATTTAAGGAATGGGGAGTTAGCAAAAATATCCCAGCCCCAAGGGACACAAAAGGCTGTTTCCCAGGCACTGAAATATAAGACCTCACTGGATTGATGGATGATAGATGATAAATATAAACTGATCTGGATTTTTAAAATCTTGAAATTTAGCAAAAATATAATTCATCAAAAATAGAACATTGGGTAGCTTGATGTAGAAATGAGTGCCATACAGTTATAAATAACTCTCTGAAACTTTAATTTTATATCTATGTTACAAACAACAGTAAAACAGCATACATTTGCTCCACTCTGCACTGTTTGGCAACCCAAGCAATCACATCAATCCCACGGAAAAGGCTATATACTTTCTGCCCTCATTTTCAGGTAGTGTGTCATCATGAGTACAATCTTTAGAAACTATAGACATGTTTTGAGTCCAAAGTGGAGATTCAGAAAGCAAAGAGGTCCAAGTGTGGGAAGAAATGAAGATGAATATTTAGACTGTGGCCTTAAACATTGCTTTGAACTTTTGGCATCATGGACTTCATCCATAAGAAAGTCATAGAAGCACCAACATAAAGTTCAAAATAAACAAAATCAATGCCAACACTATCATCAATATTGTATCTTGTACTTATGTGCCTGGGCAAAACCACACGTACTTGTATTCATGTTGCACACACTTAGCTCTCCCTCTACTGGCTGTTTCTTTGCTTCAACATTGAACTATATTCTTAACTGAAGCAAGCCAGACAGAAAAGGATAAATACTCTATGTGCTATTATGAACTAAATATATTGTGTAAACTTATGGAGTTAATAATTAGACTATAGGTCACCAGAAAATAGAATGAGGGTAGAGAACAGAAAGCTGAGGGTTAATCTGTGCTGAATTGGTTAAAAGGTTGTTTGTAAATCTTTGGAAATGAAAGGAAATGGTGAAAGCACATCATAGTGTTTGTAAATAGCAGAGCTATTATATGGGTATGGCAATGGTTGAAGGGGAAAGTCTAAGGACTCATATATTACTAGAAGAAAAGCTTAAAAATGTAACATGGGACTATATAACATTAGTGAAATGTCATGTTAAATATGAATGTGGGTAATATTGCATATATGAGGGTTTTTACAAAATATAAATACAAATAAACTAGACTGATAGAATAGCAGCTAATGTCAGGGCAAGCATAGAGAGACTCGGAGGTGAAGAGATTTTGTTCATCTGTTTTTTGTTTATTATTATTATTGGAATATTAAAAATGCTCTAATAACAATTGAAGTGATGAATGTACAAGGATGTGATTATACCAAATACCATTACTGTACACTCTGGAGGGATTTATACTTTATTAATAAAAATGGTTTGTTAAAAAAAAGTGACAACACTCAATCCTAGTGAGGATGCTGGGAAACTAGATTCTGTCATTCACTGCTGGTGGAAAGGAAAGACGGTGCAGCCTCTCTGATACTTACTTCGTATGAAACTGAAATATTTCTAGTTTTCATTCTGTAACATAAATCTCTTATGATCAGTCCCCTGTTGAAAGTCTCAGGTAATTCAACACTGTGCATACACTGGTGACTTTCTAGACTACCTTCAGAAACTTTAAACATATAAAATGCCCCAACTGTCCAGGATCCTCCCCATCCCAGGGATTCAATGAACCTGGAGAAAGCCTGGCCACTGGTATTCAGAGCGATTTCATGTGGATTCTAATGTGCAGCCAGAGCAGAGAATCCCAGAATCCTAGCTGTATAGATGGATGGACAAGGCCCTTCTGAACTAGGTGTCACCCCTTTGACTTCTCCCCCACATTTGGTGGGCTCCACAACTCTGTGCCCAGGCCCAGTGATTTCTTGCTGGTCCCCAAATGCTATATTCCCTCATCCTTCTATGATTTCTATCCTGTTTCATTACTCAGAAGTCTATGTCCCCCATTCTGGCCAACTCCATCCCATTTCCATTTCATGGAGACATGTTCCCCAGGAAGCGTTATTGTGCCTTCTCTACCTGCCCCAGAAAATTGCCCATTCTTCCACCATTGCATGTGCCATTTTGAATTTTAGTTGCATTTGGAAACATCTGTCTTCCCAAAGGGCAGGACACATGTCTCCATGTCCTCAATACCTGGTATCCATATGGTACTCAAAGGTGCTTGTCATGGAACATTAAGTGGTTAATAACCCTAGTGAGCAAAGTCCTAGTCCTAATCCCATTTTACAGGTAAGGAAACAAAGGATTGGAGTCTGCTTTCCTTATTAATACTCTGTGAAGGATTTTTCTCATTACAAGATGTGATGATTAATGTCATGTTATGAAGTCCAGTTGTTTGGTCAAGCAAACACTGACATGATTGTTTCTGTGAGCATACTGTGTAGATGGGGTTTAAATCATTAGTCAGTTGATAGCATCTATGGCTGACTGCATCTACAGCTAACTGCATCTACAATCAATAAGGGAGAGTGCTTCAGTAATGAGAGAAGTCTCCTAATCCATACAGATGGAGGCCTAAAAACCAGAACTGAACATTTCAGCTGGCAGAAATAAGAATCTCTTTCTTTACTTCTACTTCAGCCAGCCTGCTTCTCCTGGGGAATTCAACTTCACCTTCCATGAGAATCTCGGCTTTCTCAATCCCCATGGCATGTGAGACAATTCTTATAAAAAGTCTCTATCTATCTATCTATCTATCTATCTATCTATCTATCTATCTATCT
>JAKSZT010054047.1:1049350-1107151 GCA_026826555.1 Tolypeutes matacus
TCTATCTATCTATCTATCTATCTATCTATCTATCTATCTATCTATCTATCTATATCAATATATAATCATACTTATCCTGTCTGTTCTATTTACCTAGAAAATTCAAATTCACAAGACAATGTATGTTTGTTGTAGAAAACTAAAAATTATATAAAGTTTAAAAAGTGAAAATTAAAAAGTAAAACAAAAAAAAAACCCTCTCTTCTTAACCCCACCTTCCCCATTCCTCTGTACTACTTTTTGACAAAATTCCTCAAAAGAGTTGTGTAGGCTCAATGTTTCCAATTCCTCTCCTCTTAATCTACCATGAACCTACTCTAGTCAAGCCTTCACCCTTACCATTTCACCAAAACTGTTCTTGCTAAAGTCACCAATGATCCTAAACAGGTTTCAACCCTCATCTTCCTCGGTGCATCAGCAACATTGGACCCAGTTCATCATTCCCTCCTCACTGACATCCTTTCTTCACTGGGTTTCCATGAAATCACATACTTCTTGTTTTCTTCCCACCTCCCAGTCACCTAGAGTTGGCTCCCAGTCTCCTCTCTCAGTTTCTCCTCCTCTTTCCAACCTGTTGAGGATAGAATACCCCCGTCTTAGTCTTTGGTCTCTTCCCTTTTTATACACAACATATCTTGTTTCATACTTTTAAGTTTCACTTATTTCCCTCCAACTCTCTAATTTATATCTCCAGCCCTGGCCTCCTTCATGTCTTACTGCTCACTAAGCAGCCCAAACATCATGTCCAAAACTGACCTTCAGAGACAGCCTCTGCAACTCTGTTCTATCAACAGCATTCTCCATTTCAGCTAAGGACAAATACATGGTTCCAGTCCCTCAGGCCAAAAGCTTTGGTGCCACCTTTGGCACTTGTTCTATCATACCCCATATCTTATCTGTCAGGAAATCTGGTTGAAACCTTCAAAATATCTTCAGAATCTGGACAGTTCATACCATTTTGCCTGCTTAACAACCTGATTTGGGTCACCATCATATCTGATCTTGTTTATTCATCCCAAACTTTGCTGCAAATTGGAATCACCTAAGGATCATTAAAAACTAAAGTCTGGCTCCACCCCTTGATATTCTGATTTAATTGTTATGGATGTGACATGGGCACCAGAATTTTTCAATCCACTCCAAGTGATTCTAATGTGCATCAAATTTTAGAATCACTGGATTGGTTATAATCACCACCTAACTCATCTCCCTGCTTACCCATCCCCTCTACAGTCTATTCAAAAGACAACAAATAGAGATACTTTTAAAGTATCATATCATTATCATTACTCTGCTCAGAATTCCCCATGGCTCGCCATATTACTTGTAGTGAAACGCAAAGGCTTTACAATGGTTTACAAGGTCTTACATGAGCCATTGCCCACATCCCATCACTTCTATGACATTGATTACTCTTCCTCTCACTCACAGTCTAGTTCACACTGGCATCCTTACTTTCCTTGAACACACCGGGCATTTTTTCACCCTAGGACCTTTGCACTAACTATTCCTTCCATCTGAAATACTCTTCCCCAGAAATCTCCTATCAAGTTTCTGTTCATTAATTGCTATCTCAATAGGGCCTATGTTAATTCCCATTTAAAATGACAACGGTACTGCCTACTTCTCATTCTTGCTTGTTACTATCTTTCTCCCTCATTTATCTGGCTCTTTTTCTTTTTTCCATATCCTTTTCACATACCTGATAATTTGCTTCTTCATTGTTTATTTTCTGTCACCCCTGATAGAATGTAAGTACCATAAAGAGTCATATTTATTTGTTTTTTTTACTGATGTATTTCAATCACTAAGAGTGACTGGAAAATAATACAGACTCAATACATCTTTGTTGATAAAATTAATGAATTAATTTATTCAAACAGGTAATGCAGATATTAGACATACATACTATGCTCCAGCACTGTATTAGGCACTAAGGATACATAGGTGAAAAGCACAAAGATTATTACTGTTTTCATGGATCTTATACAATGGAGAGAGGTAGACAATAAATGAAACAAAAAAATTTAATTATGAGAAGTGGTATAAATAAAATAGGGCACAGAGGAAGATGGCATTGGTTTAGAAGGGCACTCACTGACTAGCTCTCTAAAGACAGCTGATTGGGGACAGGGACAGCCCAGGGGTCTGTGTTGTGGGTGCATGGAGTGAGAAGATTGGGAATCTATCTGCAGGCAGCTCAGTGGCGTGAATTGCTCGGTGGAGATTTGTGAGTTTTAACCCTGCCCATGGAGGTTAACACAGATGGCTGAGTCCCACCCTCAGGGAAAAAGGCTGGTTTCACCCACGACTCCCACCTGCAAACTGGTGAGAGGGAGCATTCTCAGACAGTGGGAGGGTTCTGGTGGAGAGTCGAGAAGGCTTTACTTTCTGTGGATTTTGCTGCCTGGAACCCCTTGCAGCTTTGGGGAATAAAATAGCTGGCTAGAAGCAGGACCACACTGAGGGGAGTGGCAAATCTGCTGAGGAAGTTGACTTACTGAGCTGCCCAGGGAAACACCACAAACCCCCGCAGGCAAGCCCATGAGAGGGAGCATTCTCAGAGAGTGGGAGGGTTCTGACAGAAGGTGGAAAGGGGTTTCCTTTCTGTCGATTTGAATGCCTCGACCCCCTCATAGCTTTGGGGAGCAGATAAGCCAGCTGGAAACAGCACCAGGCTGAGGGGAGAGGTGAATCTACTGAGGAAGCCTGTTTTACCCAACAGCCCGGTGAAACTCAGGCTTGGCTCCAGAGGGGGTGGAGCCAGCCATTTTTTTTTTTTTTTAATTTTTTTATATTTTTTTATTATGGGTAAAAATCAAAATTCTCACAATACATGCAAACATTTGCAAAATGATATATAAATATATATGCATATTTGTGTATTTGCTTACAAAAATGTTATTTATATATATATATATATACATATATTTTAAGAGGTGCTTAGATTACCTAAAATATTACAAGGAACCCACTGGGATTCCCATGTTGCCCACCTCCCACACCTCCCATCACATCCCACACAAACATCTCCCACAGTGTGGCCCACCACCCTCAATGAACTTACACATCCTGGAGCCTTGCCACCAACCATACACCACAGTTCACACTGTAGAACACACTCTCTCCCACTCAGTTCTGAGTGGTGTGTGCTGATTTAAAAATGGCCTACATCCATTGCCACAACAGTACTCAGGGCAACCTCCAACTCCCAAAGAAGCCACTGTATTTCAACTGCTCATCCCCTCCCTACCCAAAAACTGTCAAGTGGCCACCGGCTCCACCTCATTGTTATAATTTCTTGCATTGCTAGAATCACCATATGTGAGCAAGAGAATACCATCAAGTCCACTCTAGTCCATAGTTCTTCCCCCAATCCAGAGGCGACTGGGATGGTGATGTCCACTCCAACTCCAAGTGAGAGAGGGCTTATATCCCATGGATATGGTGGGTGGGATGATCCTGCCTGCAGATGCAGGCCCTCTCCATTCCCTGGGATGGCCATTGCCCATCGTTGTCTCCTCACCAGGTGACTTGGATGAGTCCATTGAGCTGTAGGGTAGGAGTTACAGCTCCACCTAGATTTCATGCACACCTGGCACATAGGTAGGCGGGAGGCTCCAGTCTCTGGAAGTATACCTAAAAACTCCAGCATCACATATAGGTTTGAATAGAAGGGACTGGTGAACCACGTGCAGGGAGGACTTATTTGAGACCAATTCTGTCACTCTCAGGAGCACAGATTCCAAAATAGAACCCACTGATAAGACATCAGTCTCTGGGGCTATACCCCCTTATATAGGACCAGGGTGTCTCCGGAGCTCTCAGGAACCCCTCTGTGTGGGGTGATAGGCACTTAGATGTTCTATGAGCTCCTACTGTGGTGTGCGTAAGAGTTACCTCTGGGATGACCTCCCGACTCTCTTTGAAGTCTCTTAGCCACTTGAACTCATTTGTCTTTACCATTTCCCCCTTTTATTCAAGGTCTTTTTCCAGTTGTGTTGCCAGTTGGCACTTGGTATTAATCCCTCGTTGCCAGGGAGGCTCATCCCCGGGAGTCATGTCCTACGTTGGGGGGAAGGTAATGCAATCATATGCTGAGTTTGGCTTAGAGAGAGGCCACATTTGAGCAACAAGGAGGCTCTCAGGTGGCAACCCTTAGGCACCCCACAACTGCAGGCTAAGTCTCATTTACAAGAGCAAAGACTCACAAGGGTAGTCATCAATAAAAAAAAACACATCAGTGGGTCATCCTATTTTGACAGGCACTGTCCCTACACTCAGAGGACTATTGCTGCTCCCTTGGAGACTGTGGCAGAGCTCTCCAGGCTAAGAATTCAGATTCCCTCATTTATTGTGTGATTATCCACCCATCGTGACCATACACCATCCCCCGATCCTTTGAATAATTTTGTATATATTTCATGTATATTCGGATGAACCAATCCCCACGAAACCCCCCCCCAGACACCCCCTCCAATAATCCCCCACAGTACCCATTGTAACCCTTCTGTGATCCAAATCCTCCATGAACATTTAGTCCATAAAATAATCAAATAAACTTACTTGGAAAAAGAAACAAGTGTGATGTGTGATAAGCTTACATGCAAGAGACATGCAAGGAAACTCAGGGGGAAAAAAAAAAGAGAGAAGGAAAAAAAACAAATAATCAAACAAAGAACAAAACAAAATAAAATATAATTAGTGGATTGGGACATTCAAAAAATGGGCAAAAAAGCAAAGTAAATGCCTTGGGGTTTAGTCTATCTTTTAGCTAATGGTAGCAATTTTTCATTTGTTTAGGAACACATAATTTTATGATGTATTTCCTCTAAATATAGGTAAAATTTCTATTAAATACCATCTGCAGATTGTATTACGGATGGCTCTAATACATTCACATTTATATTAAATATATTCATCCAAAAAAAAAATATATATATATATTCATTTTTTTTTTCCTCTTTTCCTTTTTCTTTTTTTCTCCTTCCCTTTATCACTGTGTTATCGGATGTCTGGTGTGCCATGACACCTTCCTCCTCTCAATCCTCATTGTCTCCCAATTTTTCATTTAATTTTCAAAGAAGTTTTAGGTCACAGCAAAGTCACACACGGAGTGCCTGAGACTCCCAGATACCAAACCACCTCCCCTTCCCCACCCCATATTAACTCCCCACCCTTTTTTTTCTGGTTGTTAGCATTGTTATAACTGTTATGCAGATAGCAAAATATAGCAACTAAACATTGTCAGTGATTTACAGTATAGTTTATAATTTAGATGATACAGTTTAATAATTTTGACGATATTTACCATGTTCTTTGTCCATTACTGTAAGGTAATGAAAAACCTTCCCCATGACCACCAAACAACCCATTAGATCTTGACTGTTCCCTTCTCCCCAGCCCCCCAGGGCCCATGATACGCCCCTCTCCCAACCCATGGAATGTCAAGATTCAAAGTTACATGCCCTGGGGATTTGAACCAGCCCTTCCTAATCCACCCACCCCCCAGTGCTGCACCACCAAACCCAGGAACACCACCACTCATCTGCCCCATCCCCCAACATGCAACCACACTCTATCCCTTTACCATATATTATGTCCATATGGGTGATGGCTCAAAGTCTGCTCTTCTCTTACTCTCCTTTGTTAACCTATCTTTCAGACTATGGTTCTCAGAGACTGCTCACTTTCCTCAGTTCAGATCAGTGAGGTCATATGCTGTTCATCCTTCAGTGCCTGGCTTGCTTCACTCAACATAAGGTCTTCAAGATTCATCCACGTTATTCCCTGTGTTAGCACTTTGTTCCTTCTTACAGCTGAGTAATATTCCATTGCATGTATGTGCCACATTTTGCTTATCCAATCGTCTGTTGATGGGCACCGGGGCTGATTCCAACTTTTGGCAATGGTGAACAATGCCGCTATGAACATTGGTGTGCATATATCTGTTTGTATTTTTGTTTTCAGTTCTTCTGGGTATATACCCAGCAGTGGAATTGCTGGATCATACGGAAGATCTATTGCTAGTTTTCTGAGGAACCGCCAAACTGTCCTCCACAGTGGCTGGACCATACCACAGTCCCACCAGCAGTGGATGAGGGTTCCTATTCCTCCACATCCTCTCCAACATTTAGTGTCTCCTGTTTTTTTAATAGCTGCCATTCTGATGGGTGTAACATGGTATATCATAGTAGTTTTGATTTGCATTTCCCTGATAGCAAGTGATGTTGGGCATTTTTTCATGTGCTTTTTAGCCATTTGTATTTCTTCCTTGGAGAAGTGTCTTTTCAGGTCACTTGACCATTTTTTATATGTGTTGTTTCTCCTTTTATTTTCGAGGTGTAGGATTTCTTTATATATGCAGGATATTAGGCTCCTATCAGATATATTGTTGCCAAATATTTTTTCCCATTGGTTAGGTTGCCTTTTTATTTTCTTAATAACATCCTTAGAAGTGCAGAAGTTTTTAATTTTGAGGAGATCCCATTTATCAATTTTTTCTCTTGCTGCTCGTGCTTTCGCTGTGAAGTTCATGAAACCATTTCCTATTACAAGGTCCTGTAGATGCTTCCCTACATTAACTTCCAAGGGTTTTATGGTTTTGGCTCTTGTATTTAGATCTTTGATCCATCTTGAGTTGATTTTTGTATAAGTTGTGGGATGGTATTCTTCTCTCATTCTTTTGGATATGGATATCCAGTTCTCCAGGCACCACTTGTTAAAGAGGCCACTCTATCCTAACTGAGTGGGCTTCGTGGCCTTGTCAAATATCAGATGACTGTATATGTGAGGATCTATATCAGAACTCTCAATCCGGTTCCATTGGTCAGTAGGTCTATCCTTGTGCCAATACCACGCAGTTTTGATCACTGTAGCTTTGTAGTGTGTTTTAAAGTCAGGTAATGTGATACCTAAAACTTCATTTTTCTTTTTCAATATATCTTTGGCAATTCGGGGCCTCTTGCCTCTCCAAATATATTTTGTGGTTAGTTTTTTCCAGTTCCTTAAAAAATATAGTATTGACTTTTATTGGGATTGCATTAAAACTGTAGATTAGTTTGAGTAGTATAGACATCTTGATGATGTTTAGTCTTCCCATCCATGAACAGGGAATATTTTTCCATTTATTTAAGTCTTCTTTGATTTCCTTTAACAGTATTTTGTAGTTTTCTGTATATAAGTCCTTTACATCTTTAGTTAAATTTATTCCTAGGTATTTGATTCTTTTATTTACTATTGTAAATGGTATTTTTTTCCTGATTTCCTCCTCAGTTTGCTGGTTATTGGTGTACAGAAATGCTACTGATTTTTGAGCGTTGATCTTATAGCCTGCAACATTACTGAACTCCTTTATAAGTTCTCGAAGCCTTGTTGTTGATTTCTCAGGGCTTTCTATGTATAGGATCATGTCATCTGCAAATAATGAAATTTTTACTTCTTCTTTTCCAATCTGGATGCCTTTTATGTCCTTTTCTTGTCTCAGTGCTCGTGCAAGTACTTCTAAGACAATGTCAAATAGGAGTGGTGATAGTGGGCATCCTTGTCTTGTTCCCGATCTCAGAGGGAAGGCTTTTAGGATTTCACTGTTGAAAATGATGTTAGCTTTGGGTTTTTCATATATACCCTTTTTCATTTTCAGAAAGTTTCCATCTATTCCTATCTTTTGGAGTGTTTTTATGAGAAAAGAGTGCTGTATTTTGTCGAATGCTTTTTCTGCATCTATAGAGATGATCATGTGATTTTTTTTCTTTCAGCGTGTTTATGTGGTGTATTACATTGATTGATTTTCTTATATTGAACCATCCTTACATACCCGGGAGGAAACCCACTTGGTCATGGTGTATAATCCTTTTGATATGTTGTTGAATGTGATTAGCAAGTATTTTGTTAAGGATTTTAGCATCTAGGTTCATTAGAGAAATTGGTCTGTAATTTTCCTTTCTTGTGGTATCTTTATTTGGTTTTGGTATTAGGGTAATGTTGGCATCATAGAATGAGTTAGGTAATATTCCTTCTACTTCTATTTTTTGGAAGAGCTTAAGTAGAATTGGTGTTAGCTCTTTCCGGAATGTTTGGTAGAATTCAGCTGTGAAGCCATCTGGTCCTGGACTCTTCTTATTTGGGAGGTTTTTAATGACTGAGTCTATCTTTTTACTTGTAATTGGTCTGTTGAGTTCATCTATTTCTTCTTTCATCAGTGTCGGCTGTTTGTGGGTTTCTAGAAACTTGTCCATTTCCTCTAAATTTTCATTCTTGTTGGCATATAATTTTTCAAAGTATCCTCTTATGATACTCTTTATTTCTGTGGTATCAGTAGTGATATCACCTTGCTCATTCCTTATTTTGTGTAATTGCATCTTCTCTTTTCCTTTGTTAGTCTGGCTAAGGATTTGTCAATTTTATTGATCTTCTCGAAGAACCAGCATTTGGTTTTGTTTATTTTTCTAGTGCTTTCTTATTTTCTATTTCATTTAGTTCTGCTCTAATCTTTGTTATTTCTTTCTTTCTACTTCCTTTGTGGTTAGTTTGTTTTTCATTTTCTATTTCCTGTAGGTGTGCAGTGAGGTCTTCAATTTTAGCTCTTTCTTTCTTTCTGTTTTTCTTTCTTTCTTTCTTTCTTTCTTTCTTTTTTTTTTTTTTTTTTTTGATATATTCATTTATGGCTATGAATTTCCTTCTCAGTACAGATTTGGATGCATCCTATAGGTTTTGATATGTTGTATTGGCATTTTAATTCACTTCAAGGTACTTACTGATTTCTTTTGAGATTTCCACCTTGACCCACTGTTTGTCTAAGATTGTGTTTTTTAACTTCCATATCTTTGTGCCTAATCTGGTTCTCTGGCCCTTAGTGATTAGTTTTCTGAGGACCCACCAAGATGGATCAAAGATATAAATATAAGAACCAAGACCATAAAGACCTTGGGACATAATGTAGGGTAGCATCTCAGGACCTTGTAATAAGAAATGGTTTCATGAACTTAACACCCAAAGCACAAGCAGCAAAGGAAAAAATAGATAAATGGAATCTCCTCAAAATTAAAATCTTCTGCATCTTAAAGGACATTATCAAGAAAAAAAAATTTAGCCTACCCAATGGGAGAAAATATTTTGCAACAATATATCTGATAGGAACCTAATATCCTGCATATATAAAGAAAACCTACACCTTGAAAATAAAAAGACAAAGAACCCATTTAAAAAATGGACAAATGACCTGAAAAGACACTTCTCCAAGGAAAAAATACAAATGGCTAAAATGCACATGAAAAGATGCTTGACAGCACTAGCTATTATGGAAATGCAAATCAAAACTACAATGAGATACTATCTTACAACCATCAGAATGGCAGCTATTAAAAAACTGCAGACAATAAGTGTTGGAGCAGATGTGGAGGTGTGAGAATCATCATTCACTGCTGGTGTGATTGTAAAATGGTCCAGACACTATGCAGGACAATTTGTCTGTTCCTCAAAAAACTAAGTATAGAACTTCCATATGATCCAGCAATTCCACTACTGGGTATATACCCTGAAGAACTGAAAGCAAAGACATGAACAGATATATGCACATCAATGTTCACAGTGGCATTGTTCACTATTGCCAAAAGTTGGAATAAACTGAGGTGCCCATCAACAGATGAATGAATAAACAAAATGTGGTACATACATACAATGGAATATTCCTGAGCTGTAAGAAGGAATAAAGTGCTAACACACGGGATAACATGGATGAATCTTGAAGACCTTATGTTGAGTGAAGCAAGCCAGGCATTGAAGGATGAACAGTACAAGACCTCATTTATATGAATTAGGGACTTGAGCATTCTCACAGAGCTATTGTCTGTAAGATAAGTTTACAATAAAAAGACAGAGAAGAGAAGGTTGTGAGCCATCATTCATACGGACATAATCTATGGTAAAGTGATAGAGTGCAGTTGAATATTGAAGGGATAGGATGGGAGGATAGTGATATTATTGGGTTGGGTGATGCAGGATTGACAGGTGGATAGATAGGGAAAGGTGGATTTGAAGGTCCAGGATACTGGGGGGAAGGGTTGGGAGAGGGATCAGGTGAACACAGGATTTGTGGGTATGAGGTTGAAAGTACAGATGTGGGGATGCTCTTATGGCAATATGACAAGGAAGGGTCACTGGTTTTGGGTGTTGGTTGGGGGGCCATTCGGGACAAGGTGCATCTGGAGCAGGCCTCTAGGGAGTGTGTGAGTATTCATTCTGTCATGTGTTGTATCAGTGAGTGGAGATCCACATAATGAGTGGGAAGAAGTTTGACTCCCATCTTTGGTAGGACTGATTTGTTCAGAAATAGACAGGTGGGTGTCTCTCAAGAGCAAGGGTCATTCCTAATAGGGGAGAACAAACCATTGTGTCAAGACCTCTTGTTGCATGTAACTATGAGTCTTGTCATCCAATGACTCAAGCAGGGGGTCATTGTTGGCCCCAGGGGTATGGGGTGGGAGGAATAGAATAGATCAAACGGGGTATTTAGTGGTCAGTGGAAATGTTCTTCATTACCATACAGTGATGGACACAGGACATGGTAAATATCATCAAAATTTACAAAAGTGTATGGTCTAAAATGTAAACCATAGTTTAAACCATGGACAATGTTTAGTAACTATGTTTCACTATTTGTATTTCAGTTATAAGAATACTACCATCCACATAAAAAACGTATTAATATGGGGGGGAGGAAAGAAGGAGGATGTTGGTATATGAGAGTCTCCTGTATTCTGTGTGTGACTTTGCTGTGACTTAAAACTTCTTTGAAAACAAAATGAAAAATAGTGAGACACTGGGGATTGAGAGGGGGAAGGTGCCACGGTACAGACTAGACACAAGATATTGCAGTGATGAAAAGCAAAAGGTCAAAAAAAATTTTTTTATTTTTCATTTTTAAATATCCCTATCTTTTAATTTAACTTAATTTTTAGGTTTTTTTTTTCTAGTTTTTATGTATTTTATCTCTTACATTTAAACTTATCATTATTTCATTTTCCTATTAATTGTATTCAGCTATTGTAATGGCTTCATCTTTGAAGAAGCTTTGGATCACAAAAGGCTTAAAATGGGGGCAGGGAAGAATCATTGGTATGGGGTGTCAGGGATGGGGGATGCATGAGAGGAAGTTCACCTGAGCATAAATATAAAAATGTTCAAATGTTCACAGGGAGTGGGTGGAGAATCACTAAATAAATGAGAGAATACTGAATTCCCATCATGGAGGGCTCTGCCACATTCTTTAAGGGAGCAGCAACAGTCTCTCAAGTGCAGGGGTAGTGGCAGGTGAAGAAGGATGATCCACTGATGGGCCCTTGGTATTGATGACTAATCAAGTCCCAGCTGTAGTACTTAAGAGCTTTGTGACATTCAGTTACCCCATCTTTAAACCAGAGGTGGAACACCCCATTCTTCTCATAGCACAGAGCCATTGTGGATGACAAATGAGGAGCTGCTTTATAAACTGTGGAGTGCCACACACCTGTAAGGGGTTATTATTTGTTGAAGATGGTGGCCCAGAACTGTTCAGAGAAGCAGGGGTTTTAATGGGAATGTGGCCAGGAAACAAATCAATTGTGCCATTACCTACTAATTCAAAGCAGTTGAATGTGGTTGATATGGAATTCCTACTTCCTAGGAAGTCCTGTCCTGGCCCTACCAGCCAAATGCCCAGGACAGGGTCTGAAGACCTTCCTAGCAACAAGGCCCAGTCCTTCTCTGTGCTTCATCAATGCACCTTAGACATGGCAGATGGTCTCTGTCTCCACCATGGGGTAGTATCCAGAATGAGTCCAGCTGCTGCTCTGAGCCAGCACTGAGGGATCCTGGTCATTGTTGTTGGACTTCTCCCACAAAAGCTGTGGGGTTTGGGCAAGTCACTTAACCTCTCTCAGCCTGAGTTTGCTCATACATTACCTCCATCAACCTAGGCTGGCACGAGGATTTATCAAAATAATGTGAGCAATGAAAAGATTCAGTGCCTAGCTCACAGAGGGTGTGCAATCAAAGTTGGCTGTATTATTATTAATATTCTTCTTATTAGGTGATGAGTAACAGATATGTACAATTAGAACTCATGGAAAAAATGTGGTAAGGTCTAGAAGGGAATGCAGAGACTCAAAATAGCAGAGCTAAGAGGATCTGAAAAGCTCCCCAATCAAGCTGGAACTCCTGCTTCATGCTAATGGTACCATTCCAACAATGAGGGGTTCCAGCCATACTGTCTCCACTGATGAGGAGCTCTCTCCCTCCTGCCTCCAAAGGCAGCCATCATCCTGAGTGTAGAAAAGCTTTCATAGAGTGGCCCGAGTCCCATGAGGTGTTTTGAGTATTTTTGAGCAGCCCTGGATGCAGAGGGTGCAATCACATGAAGCCAATTCTGAACTCTCAGAGATTTGGTTGAAATGGGGCAGGAAGGGGCAGTACAATCCATGGGGTGGGGATGAGGGTCCTGGGAACCATCCTGGCCTTACACCTGACATTGACCCAACCACAAGTTACTGCAAGTAGTAAGAGTAGACCCAGAAGCAACTCACGTGATGACTCCAAAGTGGTTCCCCAAGAGGTGAGAAGTGTCATCACCCTGCTTAGGATGGATGCTCTTGTCTTTGGAGGCAGGACAGGGACAAGCTGAAAAAAGCTACAGGAGGAGAAGATGAGAGGTCAGTGGGGAAGCACATCCTTAGGAAGAGAAGGTGGGGGAGCAGGGCACACGGCATTTTTTTTTAACATTTTTTTTAACTTTATTTTGTACATTTAATAATTGAAAATATAAACAATTAAAAACTAAAAAGTAAACACAGATGAATAAATATATACATTTCTCAATTAAATGTAATGGATACATATAAATTTTTTTTTGAATCAAACAATATATTACACAATATATTTGGTTCATAGTAATGCATTCATACAGTATTTGTCCTTTTATGTCTGGCTTGCTTCACTCAACATAATGTCCTCCAGGTTCATCCATGGGGCACACAGTATTTATTCATCTCATAGCCCAGGGAAATGTAGTTGGCTGGATGCACTCTTGAGCTCCCAGAATGCTTTGCCCCAAGCTTCCCTTTGTGTTGTGAGTTCAAATCTAACCTCTATCATGTACTGTCTTGGAAGGGGACTTAACTCCTCTGAACCTCCATTTTCTTATTTATAAAAAGGAGGTACTAACTGTCAGTTCAGAAGCCCTACTTTGCTTTTTTTTTTTTTTTTAAGATTTATTTATTTATTTCTCCCACCTCCCCCCACCCGCTTCCTCATTGTTTTGCACTCGCTGTCTGCTCTCTGTGTGTTCTTCTGTGTCTGCTTGTCTTCTCTTTAGGCAACACTGGGAAACGATCCTGGGACCTTCCAGATGGGAGAGAGGCACTCAATCTCTTGCATCACCTCAGCTCCCTGATCTGCTGCATCTCTCTCTTTTTTTTTTTTAATGGATACACATAAAAATTTTCTTTTAATCAAACAATATATTACACAATATACTGAACCTGGAGGACATTATGTTGAGTGAAGCAAGCCTACTTTGCTTTTTATCTGTGGATTTGGTCATGTTCTCAAGCACTCAGTAGTAGAATTTTCAAGGGCAAGTGAAGGTGACCTGTCTTTCAGAAGAAAAGTCATCCTCTGAATGAGCTGATTAAATATTTCCTAGCAAGAGAATTGTAGCAAATTTCATTCATTCAACAAATATTTACTGAGCACCTACTATCTGCCAGGCATTTTGTGAAGATAGAGATAAATTCCAAATAGTTACAAAGAAGTGTACAGACAAATCAAGGACATTATGTCAGGCTATGATGGAGAAGCAGTGAGTAGGATGGGAATTTGTGAAAGGGACATCTGATCTAGCCTTTGTATGAGGGAAAAGAAAATGTCAGAGGGCTCCCCAAAGGAGGGGAATGCCTGATATACTTGAAGAAGGAGTATGAGTGAGCCTGGACAAGTAAGGGTATTGTAAACATAGGGAATAGCATTTGCAAAAACAAGGTTAAGAAAGCAATATGTGGTGGGAGGAGAACTACGAGCCATCTATATTACTATATAGTAATATAGTATATATATTACTATATATAGTAAAAAGAGGGACAGGGGAAGATGAGACTAAATAGCTTTAAGCTGTTACTGAGCTTCTACTTTCTCTTCTGATTGACAGGGCCAATTCCACAGAATTGTGGAAAATGAGTCATGGCTACCTGTTGAGCTCTACATGTTATGAGACCATTCTGGTATCAGGTATGTTAGGAACTGAGTGGGCAAGAGTGGAGTTAGGGGGAGCATATCAGAGGCTAGCACCAAGACCCATGGAAGAGAGGATGAGGCCCATACTGAGAAGTGGTTGTGGGCATGGAGCAAGGAAGATGGACCGAGGAGGTATTCAGATGGTGACATCTGCAGGACACATGACTGACTGGATGTGGGGGTAAAAATACATAGGAGAAAAAGAGGATGTCCCAGGTATCTTGCTTGGCCAGGTGGCAATTTAGGGGTGACACACATTGACATGGGGACACAAGAGAAGCATTTGTGTGAGAGATGCTCAGGTGGTCATGTGGAATTAAAAGGCCTGTGCATCCTCCAGGCAGAGGTTTCCAGGTGGCAATCAGAGATCAGGAGAGAAGCCTGGGCCTGAGAGGCAAATGATAGAGCTGGAGGCAGGGATGTCAGGAGAGAGATCAAATCCAGGAAGTAAGTACAGTGAGAAGAGCTGTGGGCTGGGGACAGAGCCCTCCTGGGAAAATTAACATGGAGAATGAGTGAAGAAAGAAAATCCCACCCAATAGCCTGAGACTGAGAAGCAAGTGAGGTATGAGAAAACCTGGATATGGGGGTGACATGAAGCAGGAAATGGAGAACACTGTCAGTCATTTCACATGTGGCCAGCATAACAGTAAGAAGAGCACTGGAATGCCTCTACTGGGTTTAGCATTAAGGGGGTAACAGTCACCCCACAATAATGATTTCAGGGGAAGTTAGTGCCAAATCCAGACTGGAGATGGGTGAGGATGATGTGGCAGTGCCTGCCCTTTGCAGGTGTTCGGTAAGGCTTGCTCTTCCCTTGCTCTTTCCATCTCTCCCTTTTGAGATGTGCAGACAGCCATCTCATCCACAAGAGTCTTCTCTTCCTCAACTACCACCCACCTGGCACATGAGCAGCAGCACTGCTGAAGAGGGTCAACAGCCAGGGCAGCCTGGAATCACCAGGAATGCAGCATCTCCAACCTGCAATTGCTTCTCAACCAGACCTGGCAACCACTCCCTCAGGCCCCTGCTCTTCTCACTCTTCCTAGGTGACCTCAGCCCTTCATGAGCTCTTTTTTTTTTTTTTTTAACTTTATTTTGTACATTTAATAATTGAAAACATAAACAATTAAAAACTAAAAAGTAAACACAGATGAATAAATATATACATTTCTCAATTAAATGTAATGGATACATGTAAATTTTTTTTTAATCAAACAATATATTACACAATATATTTGGTTCATAGTAATGCATTCATACAGTATTTGTCCTTTTGTGTCTGGCTTGCTTCACTCAACATAATGTCCTCCAGGTTCATCCATGTTGCCATATGCTTTATGACTTCATTTCTTCTTACAGCTGCATAATATTCCATCGTGTGAATAGATCACAGTTTCTTTATCCATTCATCTGTTGATGGACACCTGGGTTGTTTCCAACTTTTCGCAATAGTGAATAATGTGGCTATGAACATCGGTGTGCAGATGTCTGTTCGTGTCACTGCTCTCAGTTCTTCTGGGTATATACCCAGTAGTGGTATTGCAGGGTCACATGGCAAGTCTATATTCAACTTCTTTAGGAACTGCCAAACAGTCCTCCATAGTGGTTGTACCATCCTGCATTCCCACCAACAGTGAAGAAGTGTTCCTCTCTCTCCACATCCTCTCCAACACTTATAGTCCTCTGTCTTTTTAATAGTGGCCATTGTGATAGGTGTGAAATGATATCTCATTGTCGTTTTGATTTGCATTTCCCTAATCATGAGTGATGTTGAGCATTTCTTCATGTGTTTTTTTGCCATTTGTATTTCTTCTTCGGAGAAATGTCTATTCAAGTCTTCTGCCCATTTTTTAATTGGGTCATTTGTCTTTTTATTGTTGAGTTGTAACATCTCTTTATATATCCTGGATATTAAACCCTTATCAGATATGTGATTTCCAAATATTTTTTCCCATTGAGTTGGCTGCCTATTCACCCTTCTGACAAAGTCCTGTGAGGTGCAAAAGTGTTGAATTTTGAGGAGGTCCCATTTATCTACTTTTTCTTTTGTTGCACGTGCTTTGGGTGTGAGGTCCAAGAAACCACCACCTACTACAAGGTCTTGAAGATGTTTCCCTACATTTTCTTCTAGTAGTTTTATGGTCCTGGCTTTTATATTTAGATTTTTGATCCATTTTGAGTTGATTCTTGTATAGGGAGTGAGATAGGGGTCCTCTTTCATTCTTTTGGTTATAGATATCCAGTTCTCCAAACACCATTTGTTGAAGAGACTGTTTTTTCCCATCAGCGTGGGCTTGGTAGGTTTGTCAAAAACCACTTGACTGTATAGGTAAGGGTTTATTTCTGGATTCTCAATTCTATTCCACTGATCGATATGTCTATCTTTATGCCAGTACATTGCTGTTTTGATCACTGTAGCTTTGTAATATGTTTCAAGGTCAGGCAGTGAAATTCCTCCCACATTGCTCTTCTTTTTTAGAATACTTTTGGCTATTCGGGTGCACTTACCCTTCCAGATGAATTTGGTAATTGCCTTCTCTAATTCTGTAAAGTAAGCTGTTGGGATTTTGATTGGTATTGAATCTATAAATCAGTTTGGGCAAGATTGACATCTTCATGATATTTATTCTTCCAATCCATGAACACGGAACGTCTTTCCATTTGTTTAGGTCTTTTAAAATTTCTTTTAGCATTGTTTTGTAGTTTTCTGCATATAGGTCCTGTACTTCCGTGGTTAAATTAACTCCTAGGTATTTGAGTCTTTTTGTTGCTATTGAAAATGGAATTTTCCTCCTGATTTCCTCCTCAGATGGTTCAGTACTAGTGTACAAAAACATTACTGATTTTTGCATGTTGATCTTATACCCTGCCAATTTGCTAAACTCCTTTATTAGTTCAAGTAACTTTGTTGTGGATACTTCAGGATTTTCTAAATACAGGATGATGTCATCCGCAAACAGTGAGAGTTTTACTTCCTCTTTTCCTATTTGGGCGCCTTTAATTTTTTTGTCTTGTCTAATTGCCCTCACTAGAACTTCTAGTACAATGTTGAATAACAATGGTGACAGTGGGCATCCTTGTCTTGTTCCTGATCTTAGGGGGAAAGCTTTCAGCCTTTCCCCATTGAGTATGATGTTGGCTGTGGGTTTTTCATATATGCCTTTTATCATATTGAGGAATTTTCCTTTTATTCCTATCTTTTGAAGTATTTTTATCAAAAAAGGATGTTGGATTTTGTCGAATGCCTTTTCTGCATCTATTGAGATGATCATGTGGTTTTTTTCCTTCAATTTGTTAATGTGGTGTATTACATTGATTGATTTTCTTATGTTGAACCAGCCTTGCATGCCACTTGGTCATGATGTATAAGTCTTTTGATATGCTGTTGGATTCTATTTGCAAGTATTTTGTTGAGAATTTTTGCATCTATGTTCATGAGAGAGATTGGTCTGTAATTTTCTTTTCTTGTGGAATCTTTATCTGGCTTTGGTATTAGGGTGATGTTGGCTTCATAAAATGTGTTGGGTAATTTTCCCTCCTCTTCAATTTTTTGGAAGAGTTTAAAGAGGATTGGTGTTAATTCTTTTAGAAATGCTTGGTAGAATTCACCTGTGAAGCCATCTGGTCCTGGACTTTTCTTTGCTGGGAGATTTTTGATGACGGATTCAATCTCCTTAATTGTGATTGGTTTGTTAAGTTCTTGTATTTTCTTGTTGTGTCAGTGTAGCTTGGCTATGAGTTTCTAGAAATTTGTCCATTTCATCCAGGTTGTCTAGTTTGTTGGCATATAGTTTCTCATAATATCCTCCTATGATTCTTTTTATTTCTGTGAGGTCATTTGTAATTTCCCCCCTTTCATTTCTAATTGTATTTATTTGCATCTTCTCTCTTTTTTTCTTTGTTAGTCTAGCGAGGGGTTTGTCAATTTTATTGATCTTCTCAAAGAACCAGCTTTTGGTTTTGTTGATTTTCTCTTCTCATTTTCTCTTGCTTTTCTGTTCTCATTTTCATTTATTTCCGCCCTAATCTTTATTATTTCTTTCCTTCTTTTTGCTTTGGGATTGGTTTGCTGTTCTTTTTCTAGTTTCTCAAGTTGTTCAGTTAAATCTTTGAGTTTATCTCTTTCTTGTTTCTTAATATAGGCATTTAGGGCTATAAATTTCCCTCTCAAGACTGCCTTTGCTGTATCCCATAAGTTTTGATATGTTGTGCTCTCATTTTCATTTGTCTCAATATATTTACTGATTTCACTTGCAATTTCTTCTTTGACCCACTGAATATTTAGGAGTGTGTTGTTCAGTCTCCACACATTTGCAAATTTACTTTTTTCCTGTCTGTTATTGATTTCTAGTTTCATTCCATTATGATCTGAGAAGGTGCTTTGTATAATTTCAGTCTTTTTATATTTATTGAGAGCTGTATTGTGACCTAACATGTGGTCTATCCTGGAGAAAGATCCATGGGCACTTGAGAAGAATGTATAACCCGCTGAGTTTGGATGCAGTGTTCTGTATATGTCTGTTAGGTCTAAGTTGTTTATCATATTGTTCAAGTTCTCTGTTTCCTTGTTGATCTTCTGTCTAGTTGTTCTATCTAATGATGTGAGAGGGGTGTTGAAGTCTCCGACAATTATTGTAGAAATGTCTATTTCTCCCTTCAGTTTTGCCAGAGTTTGTCTCATATATTTTGGGGCACCCTGGTTAGGTGCGTAGATATTTATGACTATTATATCTTCCTGGAGGATCGTCCCTTTTATTAATATATAACGGCCTTCCGCATCTCTTATCACTTTTTTGCATTTGAAGTCTGGTTTGTCTAATATTAGTATAGCTACCCCTGCTCTTTTCTGTTTACTATTAGCATGGAGTATCTTTTTCCAACCTTTTACTTTCAGCCGGCTTGTATCCTTGTGTCTGTGGTGAGTTTCTTGTAAGCAACATATGGATGGCTCATGTTTTTTTATCCATTCTGTCAGCCTGTATCTTTTGATTGGGGAATTTAATCCATTCACATTCAATGATATTACTGAAAATGCACTATTTATTTCCTCCATTTTATTCTTGGTTTTCATATGTCATCTTATTTTTGTCTCTCTTTTTACTCTTTTGTTTATCCTTTCTGGTTTTCTTTCTTCTATACTCTCCTCCAAGCCTCTCTCTCCTGTCTTTTTCTTTCAGGTTCTAAGGCTTCCTTTAATATTTCCTGCAAAGGTGGATTCTTTTTTGCAAACTCTCTTAGTTTCTGTTTGTGAATACTTTATATTCACCTTCATATTTGAAGGACAGTTTTGCTGGATAAAGAATTCTCGGCTGGCAGTTTTTCTCTTTCAGTTTCCTAATTGTATCATACCACTGTATTCTCGCCTCCATGGTTTCTGAAGAGAAATCTGCACTAAGTCTTACTGGACGTCCTTTGTACGTGATCGTTTGCTTCTCTCTTGCTACTCTGAGAATTTTCTCTTTATCTTTTACATTTGACGTTCTGGGTAATATGTGTCTTGGCGTAGGTCTATTTGGATTTATTCTTATTGGAGTACGGTGTGCTTCTTGGACATGTAAGTTCATTTCTTTTGTGAGAGTTGGGAAATTTCCTGCTATTATTTCCTCAAATACTCTTTCTGCCCCTTTTCCTTTCTCTTTCCCTTATGGAACTCCCATGACACGTATGTTCTTGCATTTTGTGTTGTCATTCAACTCTCTGAGCCCCTGCTCAATTTTTTCCATTCTTTTCTCTCTCTGTTCTTTTCTCTCTTCAACTTTAGCTGCTCTGTCTTCAGTATCATTTATTCTTTCTTCTATCATTTCGAGTCTGCTGTTGTATGCTTCAAATGTATTTTTGACTTCACCTATTGTGTCTTTAATTCTGTTCAGTGTTTCAAATTCTTCTTTGCATTCACTCAATGACTTCTTGATGTCATTGATCTCTTTAACTATATTCTCTTTCATCTCATTAATTTGATTTTGGAAATTTGTACTCATCTCACTGATTAGTTCTCTCAAATTCTGCATCTCTTCTGGGACTTTGCTGTATTCTTTTTCTTGCGCCATGTCTTCTATTTTCTTCGTATGG
Source organism: Tolypeutes matacus (assembly GCA_026826555.1). Lineage (NCBI taxonomy): Eukaryota > Metazoa > Chordata > Mammalia > Cingulata > Chlamyphoridae > Tolypeutes > Tolypeutes matacus. Next base: position 1,069,688 of record JAKSZT010054047.1, read on the forward strand.
CTCGTAATCTTTTGCTGGTGCTTAGGCATCTGGTTATTTTTATTTTACTTAGATGCTCTATCTCTTTCTCTTTTATGGGGTTTTAGTGGCAGGAGGCTGTGAGTTACCACAGCTCTTTGATTTTTGGCTCAACCTTGATTGTTAGGATTGTTCTGCTGGTTGCTCAAAACTGGGCACTGGACCCAGTAATTGGTTGTAGAGTCGTTTCCTAGGGTTTTGGGCAGGGAGGCTATAGAGGCCAGGAAAAGCCTCTCTTACTTATTAATTTTTTTATGTGCACTTCCTTGGTCTGCCAGGAGATGGCGCTTTTTGGCAGCTCTCAATTCAATGCCTGGTCAGAGCATATTTGTTGTGACACAGGCCAGATCAATGTGATAGAGCTTCCTGTCTGGGGGTAAGAGCCCTGTGATTCAAACTTTCTGAGACAGTTCTCCAGACTTCTCTCATAGCGCCCCCCTTTTCCCAGCTAGGAAATATTTCCACTCCCTTCTGAATCCTCAACAATTAGTCCCTGTTAGTAGAGGAGGAGATTGGGAGGTTTGTATATCTTTAGCCCCTTGCAGGCTCCAAGGCACAGCCCCACCCAGCCTGGAAGGGCTCTCGGGACAGGGCAGACCAAACCTGGGAGTCCAATGCAGGGTCAGCCCCAGGCTCTCTCTCCCCTCTCCCGTGGAGTTCTCATGTGCTATTAATGACCACCTATCTGCAGAAGACTCACTCTCTTGAATCTCTGGCCCAGACCTTGCCCGTGAACTCCAGAACTGCATGTCCAACTACAGAGGTGACATTTCTTCTTCATGTTTCAAGGCTTCAATATGTCTGAAAAGGAACTCATCATTTTCCTCCCTGCTTTGTTCCTCCATCTTTGCCACCCCCACTCCTCTGACTTTCTCAGCTCATGAATGACAAGCTCCACCATCCTTCCAGTTATGCAAGTCAGAATCCCTAGGATCACCCTTAACCTCCCCACTTCCTACTCTCCTCATCAATCCTATTGTTCTCATCACTGGACCATCTCAAGTTGACCCCATCATTTAGGAGGAGCTAGATAGCCTCCTGCCTGGACCCCTGCCACAGTTTTTTTATTGGACTTCCTGCATCCTCTCTTGCCCACTTCCAACCTGATCTATGCATTGTGCTGCAATCAGAGTGATCTTTAACACAGAAATCTGTAAATACAATGAGTAAACTTATGGAGCTCAAATATAGAGTATACATTAATAGAAGACAGAATGTGGGTTGCAAACAGGAGCTAATGCTGAATGTATGTAGAAGGCCGAATAAGGTGGATTGTAAATATGTGGAAATGGGTAGAGTCGATGGTAACACATTATATTGAGTATAACTAACTGCAGATTTATAAATATTATTGTGGCTGAAAAGGATAGTTTATAGAGGTTAATGTTAACTGAAAGACTGCTAGGGGATAACATAGAGACTGCTTAATATAATGATTTTCATGGTAGAAGAGAATTGTGGTTAATATAAATATAAGAATGCTCTTCTATTACAAGGTGTTAAGAATATAGTGAGCAGAGGCTAAAGTCTCTCTTCAGACCCCCACTATGCCACCGGGGGAGTTGAAGTCTACTCTTCAGACCCCTCCATTGTGAGAGCTTCCCAATAAACTTCCTGCCTGCAAAACAACAACAACAACAACAACATAAAAGATTACAGTGAGCACCAAAAAACCAGGCAATAAGGTGGTGCAGGCTGTAGGATGCCTCTCTCCCACATCGAGGTTTCCAAGGATTGAATCCTGGTGAAGACAGGAGGAGAAGGATGATGAGAGAAGGCAGGAAATGGGCACAGAGATTTGCCCATCAAATGGACATAAAAGCAGCAAAAACAAGGGGGGGGTAAAAATGGGTAAAAGAAAATAAATTTAAAAATCCTTAAAAAATGTATAGGGGAGTAAGATACAGACTAAAGGTAGTAGTAATACTTTGATGATGCTTTTTCATAATTGATAAATGTTTCACAACAATGCAAAGTATTTCTGGTGGGGTGATGTGTGGGAGCACTGTATGATGTTATGCATGTTTGTTTTGTAAGTTCACAATGTTTACTGAACACTTATAGTTTATGTATGTTCCTGTATGAATGATATACTTCAATAAATTGTTTTTTTTAAAAAAACAGAGTGGACATCATCATCCCCAAATCCTCAAGAATGGGGAAAGAACAATGGACTAAAGGAGGTTTATTATTCTATTATAGACTTATTAGTCTAGCAGTGGAAGAACTTTTATCATCAATATAAAGGTAGTGGCCACCACAGGTTCTGGGGGGGAGATATAGGGAATAATAGGCATAATATGGGGCATTTTCAGGACATTGGAATTGTTCTCCATGACATTGCAATGATGGATACAAGGCATTAAACATTTTGTCATGACCTATAAAATTGTGTGGGGCAGAGTGTAAACTATAATGTAAACCATAGTCCACAGTTAGCAGCAATGCTTCGATATGTGTTCATCATGTGTAACAAATGTACCACACTAAAGAAAGATGTTGTTAATGGGGGGAAAGGGGGGGAGGGGGAGGGGTGGGGCATATGGGAATCCCCTATATTTTTCATGTAACATTTATGTAATCTAAAGCTTCTTTTTTAAAAAAAACCTAATTGGGTAAGAAAATATTTAAAACTATCCAAGAAATAAATTTCTTAACATTATGTAAATGAACATTCTTAACATGCAAATAAACTGAAACAGATAAAAAATATATATATATATATTGATACATGGGGAAAAATACAACTAAAGTATCTTATAGACTACAGTTGAGAGTAATATTGTAATAATTTTAAAGCAAAGGCAAAGAAGGCCTTTATCTATGATCAAGGTAAAAAATAGAATATGGGGTACAGTTTTATGAGATGTGAATAGGATCAAGTTTTCTTTTTCATTCCTTTCATTAACAAAGAGATCTTAGTCATGTCATTTGACCAATGTGTGCTCATTTTTTTGTCTTTTGAAACACTGGAGAAAGAGTTGAGTCTGTTTTGGGGATCAGGTAGGATGAATGTGCCTGGACAGGATGATTTAAGGTGATGCTTCCATGGTTTCTTGAGCAGCCTGAGCTCTGGGAGGAGCAGTCCCTTCCTGAGACTGGATGTCTCAGCAGTGGGTACCATGTCTCCTGAGAGCCCCACAGCTGCCCTGGGAGCTGGGATGCCATGGCCTTCCTACAGACTAGTAAACGGAGGCTGGGAATAAGCCTCCAGTTTGGGTCTCCTTCTTCTGAAACAGCAGAGTTGCCTGACTGTTAAAGTGCATGAGGTGTTGTCTGAACTAGGTGCATCTTCTCCTCAGGCAAGACCATGAGAGAAGAGTGAAGTAGGGCCTCTTCTAGGTCAGTTGCCCATGAGTGGCTGAGTAGTCCCTCATGACCTAAAGTCTCTCCATCTGTTATCAGAGAGGGATGGGTTGGGAGGACCCTCAGCCTCTGCCTAGGTTCCCCTCCTCTTGGCCCCTGTCCAAGTTCTGGTATGTGTGCTGCCCTGCTCCCTCGTGGGTAGTGATGGCAGTGCAGCAAGAGGGAATAAGGATGGCTGGTAAGAACCTAGGGAACCCTTTCTGAGGGACATTGTCTCCCATTAAGGGGAGACTGATCAACTTTGAAAAGTGGATGAAGGTGAGCAAGTGTGATACTCCCCGTGGGGGTGTGTGTGATGGTAATGAGAGGCCCACATGGGCAGGACACTCCCAGGCTCCATCCTCCTTCCTTTTAGATTTAGAGGGAAATCCTGATTCACATAGACCAGGGGGACCCATCAAAATGTAGAGTGAGGGTCAGGGATGACATCAAGGTCAATTTGCTGGAGGAGGGGCTGTTTGAACCTGGTTCTGAGAAGAGGTCAGAGCGTGAATGGGAGTGGAGGGCAGGAGCAGGCCCCTCCTGAGCAAAACCCAGCCACTGCCCTGTCCAACCCAACAAGTCCACCCAACCTCATTGGGATCCTGTCCTCCCTTCTGTCCCCAGGAACAGCTGGCGATTGCCAAGATCAGCTGCTCCAGTCTGCCTGTATCTATTACAGCATGGCACCTGTCCAGCCCTGTGATTAGAGCCAGTGGCCTCATCAGTCTGAGCCCTGGTTTCCATCTCTGTGAAATGGGGTGATGCTGAATGACCTCTCAGATAGCTGGAACAAATTGGGTGCAGCTGATTGGCAGCACCCAGCAGAATGCCCAGTGCACAGAGTGCAGGGGTTGCACGGGAGGGTGGTGACCATGTCCCTGAGAGAGGCCCGCAGGTTAACTTGGTCTTTCCACCCAGGCACCAGGCCACCAAAGCAGAGCTCAGTACCAGGAACAGCCCCTACTCCTGTGCCTGACTGTTGGGTGGCCCCTCTCTGAGTATAAGGGACACAGCCAACCAGGTCAATGTGCACTTGGCTGCCTCCTACAGCTCTAACATGGAGGAAATCAACATGAGCCTTGTCCCCGTGTGTCCTGAGGCCAGGGAACAAACAGCTCTTGCTCAATCGACCCTTCCCTTCTTGGTGCGAGCATTCAATCTCTTCACCCGATGAAAGGGCCAAGAATTCCCATCTCCAGAATAAAGCTTTAGAAGACCCTCAGGTCCACAGCTCCTGCTTATTTCATTGTCCCTACAGTCCAATGATTTGACCTTACTGTAATTCCCAGAGATCTCAGGAGTCAGCTGAACCTCTAGTCATACCTCATTCTCCTCCTCCTGCTACTCTTCCTCCTCCTTCTCCTCCTGGCCTCCAGCACCAGCACCAGCACCTCCTCATTCTGGACTTCCATTTTTTCAGATGTCCCCTGAAACTCCCACATGTGCTTTTTCTCAGTGGTTTCCATCACAACTTCTCATTGCTACTCTACAACTAGTGGTGGGAGTTGCTGCATCACCTCATCATGCTGGACAAGAATAGCACCAAGGGTAAAAAAGCATCCTGGGGAGCTGGGTTGACAAGTTAAGCCCTTCATCCCCCTCCACTCAACCCTCTCTGGGTACCAAAGTCTCCCTACTGACTTCCCCAAAATGCCAGCTCTTGGCTCCTGGGACAGGGCCACCGCAGCTCCCCACAATACAAAGGAGGACATAAGGTAGGCAGCCTCTCTCCTGCTGATGCTCAGGGAGGATGCTTCATTGGGGGCATACACAATCTGTCCACTGAGCTCCCTCCAGTTCTGGGATGCTGATGCCCTAAGACACAGTGTCCATTTGCTCACTCCTGAAGAAGCAGTGACCCTCTTCCTTGCCTGTGTGATCTGGTCCATATGCTCTTTCAGGCATGCTCTTCTGACCATGTGTCCCACTCTGCTAGTCTCCACTCTGAGCCCACCAAGTCCCGACCCACCAAAGATCCCCCTCTGCCTGCACTGTTCTTCCTTATCATCCTCACAGATGCTTTAGACTCGTTTATGGGGCTGGGCTTAGAGAACACCTACATGGGGCAATTCTTCAAATTGCACAGCTTTTACAGTGGGATTGACCTGGATTCAAACCATTATCTTGGCCCAAACCTCAAATGGGCCACATGATAGACAAGATCATGTCATCTTTGCTCAGAGCCTCAGTTTATTTGAATGCAAGATGGGGTCAGTGACTCCAATCTCAAGAGTCAGTTAAGGATTAGAGCAGAGGAGGTGAAGGCACCTGAAGAGCTAGGACCTCAGGAGGCCTGCCTGGCTGCGTGAGCACAGCCCACAAGTGAGGCCTCTGACCACCAGCAGGAATGGTGGGAATGGCTGAGCCAGTGACTCTGAGTCCCAGGTTCAAGGCTGGGCTTGGTCACCTTGAGGTGTTGGTGCTGGTTGCTCACCTATAAATTGGGATGATTCACTGAGTGCCAGTGGCTCTCCTTAACAACAGTAATTGTCCCCCAGCACTCACTCAGCACTGATTGTGGGGCCCACTTCACTGGGCTCCTTCACATCCACTCATACACCAGCTGCAGACAGGCTAGACATCTGGTTCAGGGATTGTGTCAGCAAACACGGAGGGAGGGAGGTAGAAGAGGAAGAGGAGTGTGCTGCCTTTCCTCCTCTGCCTGCCTCCTGGTCCTCCCTGCTACTGGATGTTCTCTGTGGGGCCTTGGAAGTGGGAGAGGTAGGAAGTTATGGGGTAGCCACCCTACCCCCACCTCTTCAACCCCACTATTCAAGGCTCACCATGCCCACCAAAGCCAGCACCAGAATGGCCCCCCAGGCTGTGTTCTATGTGCCCCCCAAGTTCCAAGGAGTGGGGGAGGCACAGGGAGGGCTGGTAGCATATGGTGTTAGATGGCTCCTGCAAGCAGAGCTGTGTATGCATTGCACATGTGTGCCTGGTGAGTCAAGCTCACATGTACCTCCGTGCACCATGCAGCTTCCACCAGGCATAACTGCCCTGTACACATAGTCCACCTTGTCAACCTAGGTAGCGATAGGCCACAGGTGCATGCATTTCTGGATCCTGAAGCAGGAGTAGTGCTCTGCAGCCCACTGCTCACACCTGCTTGGTACCTGGGTAGGGCTTGAACTTGCCAGAGACCCTCCCCTCCCACTCTGACCTGAGCACTAGAGCATGAGCAGAAAATTCAGCAGCATGGTGCTGTGCTAATGATTGGAGCTGTGTCTGTGGTGGTGGCTGCAAGGCAGCTGCAAGGTGCAATGAGCTTTGACCACGGGTTGGGTGGGGGGATTGGAGGCCCTGCCTAGAGCCTAGCAGCAGGTCACCAGTGGTGAGCAGTGAAGACAGCCTTGGGCAGGGGAGGAGTGGTCAAGCCTGAGGTTGAAGGTAGTTTCCTGGATGAGTGCCCTGTCCTGCATCACCTGGGGTGGGGGTGATAGGGTACAAGTCACACGCCAACACCCTACTAACCCTATGGAGACAACCTGGCATGATCTCTGAGAGCACACTTACACACTTCCATGTCCAAGTACTTAGTATAAAATTTGGAAACTGAGACCCAGAGAGAGGAAGAGATTGGCCCAGGGCTCAGGGGTTGGCAATGTCAAGAACATAAGGTAGGGTTACAGCCTCCCAGCCAGGGCTCAACACCCTCCCATAGGGTTTCCTACATAGGCAGAAACCTCCAGAGGTTGTCTTAGGGCCAGGATCCAAGGGTAGCCTCAGAGAACTTACCTGGTGGATTGTAATCTGGGAAGATTCCTGGGTCAGGGCTTCTCCCACAAGCAGGTGGTCCTTTCCTCCTCTTCCAACTTCAGGAACTTCTCTAGTTGGGAAGTGAGGGATGAAGTCAAGGGTGGCTGCTTTCTTGGGATCAGGGCTTTGAGTAACTTGTTACCGCTCTCACCCTGCTCAACTGAAGGAGAGGGCATCAGACCTGCTCTCAACTATCGAATCATTTCCAATTATGAGCACTGAATTAATATATGGACAGTCAAATGATGGTACAAGAGCTCTATGCCCCAAGGCAACAGAAGAGTTTCTCTGGCACAAACACCCCCACTGAGACATCAAGACTCTTTGGGAAAATTGACTAAAGGAGGAATATTCCTGCTGTGCATTGCCAAAGTAACCCCAAATGGATGGTATTCAAACCAAGGTCAGTCTTTGACCATTTAGGACTGTGGACCACTCTACTCAAACCATCCCTTCCACAAGAATCCAGAGACCTAAACCTAGAGCAGCCCCTTTCCTGGCTGCATGAACTTCAACTTGAACTTTCCCTGGTCTCAGCCAGAGAATGATGGTGGGAACCAGCTCTGCCTGCAGAACAGTGACCTGGTTTGTGGATGCATTAAGCCAGGACATCCTTCCTTCAAGGAATGCCCCCATCCAACCAGGGCTGGAGGGCAGTGTCAAGTATCATGTCACAGCCAGGACCAGACTCACCTGCACCCATATTCAGAGAGGGCCCTCCCAGGGCAACTGGGGCTACTGTGCTGACACTAGGGGTGGGTGGCATGGCTTGCCCTGAGATCTTCATTAGATCCAGGCATGAGCCTCACCTGGTTGCGGAGACCCCAGCTTTGAGCCCAGGGACCTGTCACACATAATCCAGAATCTCCATATCCATCCCTTTCTCACTCCTGTCCAATGGCTTGGGGGTCTCTTCCTTTTCACTGTCCTCCTCCTAATCTTCCTCGTAATCACATATCAGCTGCCCTTTCCCACCATCTGCCTTGGCAGGGCTGGAGAAGAGAGCTGGGGCCAGAAGGAAACAAGGCCTTGTATGTACTAATAGAGGTGTCCTGGTCAGTTCCATGGTCCCCTAGAACACTGCCTCGGTGGTCGGGGGACCCTGTTTTAAAATGACAGCTGTTGAGGCTCAAGCCCTTGAGGAGCTGCTTTGAGAAGCATGGAGTGGAACCTGGGAAACTGTGGTTTTAACACGGGGACAAAAATAAAAATAGACAGGTTTGAAATCCATTTACCCAAAAAGACTTGGGTAACCTGAAGAGAGCATAAGACATTTTGATTGACTGCATTTTCCTGGTACAAGGGTCTTTTGGGGATTGAATCATGTACTGAAGAAAATAATTAGCATTCCTATGGTGTGACCCCATTTACTAATAGGACCTTTTGAAGGTCCTATTATTAGTTAAGGTGTGGACTCATTTGTGAGCAGCATCTTTAAAAATCCTATTTTTAGAAAAAGGAAAAAAATCCAATTTTGATAAGTTCAAATGGAATCAGCATGGGCCTAAATCCAAATGGCTGAAGTCCCTATAAATAAAGGAACTTGAACATAGAGCCTGAAGCCAGACACTAGGAGAAACCAGAGAGAGAGAGAGAGAAAGAGAGCAAGGCAGAGAGATTGTCATGTGATGGAGACAGAAATGCATGTACAAAGCACTACAGAATATTAGAGACTCTAGGAGAAAACAAGCAATGACAATACCTTTGTTTGGACCTCTAGTCTCCAAACCTGTGAGCCAAAATGTTCTGTAATTTGAGGCATCAAATGATCTTGGGGCAGAATCCCAGCTGGGCCACCACAGGACTGCCCGAAGAGCATCAGGTCTGAAGTTTCTGTAAATACAGCTGTCAGAAGAGATCAAAGATTTGTGGGCACTGAGGCTTTACCATCTGGGAAGTACCACGTTGATGAAGGACATGTACAGGTGCCTGAAGCTCCACCTGCCATAGGCCACTGCATTTTAATCTTCAGGTCAAACATTTTTGGCCAAGGCCTGCCTCCCATCATGTTACAGTCCAACATCACCCACAGTGTGGCAGTTTGAAATTATTTTATGAATACCAAAAAGAGAAAGATTATGTATTTAATCTAATCTCTTCCTGTGGGGGTGATATCCTTTGATTGCATTAAATTCAGTTGAGGATCCTTTGATTAGGTTGCTTGATAAGATTGCTTTTGGGCTTTTGATTGGACTATGTCAGGGAGGCCTGACTCAGGTTGAGTCTCCATCCCCTTGATGGGTCTTATATGAATGGAAACACAGAGAGAGATACACAGAAAAACACGGGATATGTATGCTGTCATATTTGTCCTAGCATGCTGAGACTGAATGAGGTGACCCAGTAAAAGACAAACCCTATGCCAGGTTTGCCTACAACAGCAGAAAGGCAGAAAATTTGGCAGAGATCGGTGGCCTACTTGTTTCACCTTGTAGGAGCTGACTCTGGTGAAAAAGCACCTGTTAAGGTGCCTCCAGTTGGGTTGTTCACAGTCTTGTAAATTTTTACCCCAAATTTGTCCCCTAAAAAATGCCAACCCATTTCTGGTACATTGAAGTGGCAGCCCTTTAGCAAACTAAAACACATGGCCTAAGGGGCCTTACCCAGCACACCTATGCTCACACTGCCCACCAGTCAGGCTGCTCTTCCCATGATGCCTGTCCCACCACCTGCACAATTCCCACTGAACTAATCAGGGTGCTGTGAGGAGGGTTATGGCACCACCAGGTGGGGGCGGTGCAGGAGGACACATTGAGTTGACACACTGTGACCAGAACAAAAAAAGGGAGCCAGCCCTGCACACTTGTGGGTAAAAGGTGCCTGGGAGAAGGCACAGCAGGGGAAGAGTCAGAGGCAGAGGTTCTTTGGCCTGAGAGGCGGTTAGGACAGTGCTGCTGGACAGAGCCTCATCTGTGGCTCCCCTGGGGGAGGAGCTGCTTCCCAGCCCTGCTGTGTTGATCAGCAGGATTCACATTGGGATGGAGATAGAGGGAGAATTCACTCACAGGAGAGAGAGGTGAAGACAGAAAAGCATTTTGTGTCCTGACATTTAGCCATTTTGTTAAGCAGCATGTCTGTAGGCCAGTACTCACTCCAAGGGGGGATTTATGGGGCTGCTGGTACCTGGAAGCTGGGATGGCAGGGAAGCAGGGCCCAAGCAGCCCAGCACAGAGGTTGACAGGAGGCACCTGCATCTGACCCTAAATACAATAGGAAGCCTCTGGAAAGATTTGTGGCACAGTAGCAATGTCTGAAATTCATCTCATTTCAACCTCACAGCCCTACCTGGCACTGTTTTGAGTCGTATTTAATGTTACGCCCATCCCCTTCCTGTTTATTCCATGTTGTATTAGTCAGCCCAAAGTGTGCTGATGCACAATACCAAAAATCAGTTGGTCTTTATAAAGGGTATTTATTTGGGGCAGAAGCTTACAGGTACCAGGCCATAAAGCATACGTTTATTCCTTCACCATGTCTGTTGCCTCGTGTTGGAGCAAGACAGCTGCTGTCATTTGTCAGGGTTCAGGCTTCTTGGGTTCCTTTCTTTCAGGGGCTGCATTTCTCTCCAGGCTCAGCTCCTTTGTTTCCTCCACAAGGTCAGCAGGAGTCTATGAGGCTTTCTAGGCTTTGCCTCTCTCCACAAGGCCAGCTGTACACTATCAGGCAAATGGCTTGCCTCTAGCCCATGGCCTTCTCTCCTTCCTCATGACCAAGGTCCTCCATTTGCTCACCTCCCCAGGCTCCAGAATCAAAGCTCCAACATCAAAACTACTCCAACTCTGTCCTTGACAATGTTTTTTTTATCTTTGAGACACCACCAACCAAGGGATGTGGCTCAATGCCCTACTGACATGGCCCAGTCAACACCCTAATCATAATTTAATCATGCCCAGATTTACAGAGCAGTTTACAAGCACAATCCAAATATCTATTTTTGGAATTCACAACTATATCAAACTGCCAAACTGCTACACATCTGTATTTCAGTGTAGGAGCTATGAGTGAAACAGGACTAGGGGGTGTGCGGTGTTCACCCCACATTCACTAGATGATGTCCCAGGAAGGAGATGCTAGAAGGATTCCCAGTATTTTGGTGAGGAGACTGGGGAGGCCTCAGTGACTAGACTGGTGTCAAAAAACTGAAAAGAAGGGGTAGCCAGGTCTGAAGCCAGCTGGGTCTCCTCAGAGTTGGGGCCCAAGGTGCACACAGGCCTTCCCAGGAAGCTCTGAGGAGGGACATGTTGGCAGAACTAGGTCCAGTTAACAAGATGATCTAGGTGAGGATAGACAGACAGCAATGCAGAGTGACTTTCATGAAGTTCTTACTGTAGAGGGGGCCCAGGTAAGAGGATCTAAAGAAATGACATCACTTCCTTGGTGAAAGACCCCAACAGAACTTGGAACCCTTTTAACCAGGCAACCAGAATCGAAAGGCAACTCCTTCCCACGTCATTTGGCAGGAGATGTTTGATAGAGCACCATGTTTTCCTGCTGTGTCCCAGATCCCAAGGTTCTGGCCTCACCCCAACCAGGAATGAGTCCACTTTCCAAGGCTTTCAACTTTGGCTCAGGCCTTAGCCATGAAACCCCAGGCTATTGACCAGGAGGTCTCCAAAGGTAACATGGGGTAGCCCAGGTCCAGCCAGTAGAGCACATGCCACTTCTGAGCTCCTGCCTCAGCAGCCCCACATCCCATCCACCTCCTCTGTGGGGAGGGCATGAGCAGGGGGACCACCCTGAAAAGGAGCAGGCCATCAGGGATGGGAACCCAGTAGGTCCTTCCCTGTCACCTGCCAGGGCATGATTGGAAGGGTGGGAAAGTGCATCTTGGGGGTGGCACCCATGTGTAAAAGTGTTAATCCTGCACCCTTAAGCTGTCTTTTCCTCTCCAGTGGGGCTGCAGGGGGGACGGACACCCATGTGGGCCTGATCTGGGTCCAGGCCCAAAGGAAGTGCAGCTTCCCCTGTGGAGTAGGGCAGGTTCCTTGCTGATGCTCTTGGCCTGGCTGCCAGGCACTATGTTTACAGAGCTCCATGCAGGTGGTCAGTGAGCAGCTGGAGGATGGGGTCATCTACACCATCTCTGTGCAGAAGGTTCAGGTCCCTCATGACCCCAGCCAGGGCCAGTGCTGGTTCCAGGTGGGAACAGGGTTGTAGTGGGAATGAAACAGTGGTGGGGGAGCACTCCAGGGCCTGTATCCTACCCTGGCCACTCCCACACTCTCACTCCTAGGGCTTTCAGGCCTGAGTGACCCAATGTCCCACTTCCCAAGGAACCTGGGTCCCCAGCAATCACCACCACACTGCCATTCCAAAGACCAGGGGGAAGGTCACTTCGAATGTTTAAAGGAATAGCAGAGAGGAAGCTTTGCATGGGTGTCCCTTCAGTGTCAGCTGAAGGGTGGGCTGATGTCACATCTGTGCATTTTGTGGCTGTATTTCTCTTTCCACTCCCAGGACCCATGTCCCCGGGCAGCAGCCTTCATTACTGTCCTTCCACACCTGCCCCAAGCCATACAGCTCCTCTCGCTTAGGAGGGTTCCTGCCACCTCCCATAATCATCCCCTTGACCTCTCGATATCAGGAATTGAGGCCTGACTCAGCTGTACAATATTCCAGAAGGGAGGCAGCTTAGAGCAGCAAATCAGCCTTCAGTGCTGCTGAACACTTAATGATCCTTTCCTGTAGTCCTGTCAGCACCGAGACCCTGAACACCTCCCAGAGGCCCCAAGCCCTGATCCCTCCTGCCCCTGGCAGAGGCTCCCAGGAAAGGGACAGCTGGGCCAAGGACATGCAAATATCCCTTTCAACAGCAAAGGCCAGATAATTCCCTAAGGCTGTAGCAGTTTGGTTACCACTGGCTGTCTGTGTGGCTGGGGATGTCCCTGTACCCCACCTTGAACTGTATCTTTGCATTTTCCTTCATTTTCCTGATCTGGGGTCAGGGTGGGAAATGGCGTCACGTTGCCGGTTTGGCCACAAAAGTAGAGAAGAAAGTCGTTTACTGACCAGCTCGGTCTGCTCTTCCCTGAGGCGTCTGTTCAGGTCCTCAGCCCAGCAGGTGGGTTTCTCCCCCCAAGGGCACTCCAGGCATCTGCCCTTTGCCAGGTCTGGGGTCTCAGCTTTCAATTATTTCCTCTGCTCCAAATCTATAAGAAGGCCGAGGACCTTTCTCTGCATGAGACATGCACATCCCCGTCGACCTCTAGTCAATAAGGGCTTGGGTGCAGCAGGTCTCCCCACAGCCCCAGCCCCACCTGGGGGTCCACAGTGCTGCATCTGACCACCTGTGCACCCTCTGTCCCACCCTAGAGGATGAGTGACTGGGCCCTCCCGAGGTACGAGTACCGCATGGTGCACACAATCAAGGCAGGCCCTTGGAGGGAGCTGGCGGAGATACCTGGTGCCCGCCTTCCAGGAGAGCAAACTCGAGTATGTTAACACCTTCCTCGGCATGTACTGGGTGTTCACCACCCCTGAGCAGGTCCTGGACTGGGTGTTCCATAGGTGAATGCCCACCCATCCCTGGAACTTGACAGCTCTGCCACCAATTTCCTTGTGGCTCAGAAATGTCATTTCACCCACTGGCCTCCAATTCCTCCATGGGAAGGGGAGCAGTAAGAGGACCACCCTCTAAGGTTGATTGCAAGAACCACCTGGAGGATCCATGGAAAGGGTTTCTCCAAGCCTGGCTCAGTGGGCAGGGCTGCTGCAGGGGCAGGGTTGCTTCCAGGAAGGACTTTCCTCTCATCAGCGAGGAGGCTCTCAGCCTTACCCCCTTACTGACCTGAGATTTCTCATTTCCAAAGGAGGCTTGAGATCCCTTTTGGGGCCTCTGACCTTGGCATGGTCAGAGCAGGGATCAGTTTACACTGCCAGATGGGTCCGGGCCCACCCTATCTCTGTGAAGGCGCCACTTCAGGCTCATTCTGCACCAAGTATACATCAAGTGTCTACTAGGTACAGACACTTTCTTAGGCACGTAGCTTCATGCAGTGAACAAAGCAGACAAAAGTCCCTGCCCTTCTGGGTTCCATTTGAATTGGGGCTGCAGGCAGTAACATGAGTCCTCTTAAACAGAGCATATACTCAGTAAGTTAGTTGTGACATGCTCATAGTCTCCCCTAGATATGGATGTAACTTCCGTGACAGGGACAGGAGGGCATCACTGACTCCTGAAATGACAAAGTGAATATACCTTGGGGGAGGAGAGGGGGTCTCCTCACCAGAACCCAGTGTGGTGAGTTGGGGGCCAGGTGGCAGGGAAGGGCTGGGCAGAACCCTGTGCCCCACATATCCCATGTCCCCCTGGAGGGCTGAGTCCTGAGGGTTTCCCCTTCCCCTTGGAAAGGAGGCAAAGGAAGCTGTGGGCAGGGTCCTGGGGCACTGGCTGCAGAGGACCCTTTCCCAGCACAGACCATCACAACCCCAAGGCCCCAAACCCCACCTCTTGCAGGCCTAGGACAGGAGGTGCTGAGCAGCCTGCTCCAAGTCTGCCTTGGACCTCAGTCCCATCTGCCTGCAGGGATGGCAGGGCTGGCCGCACCCCTGTCATTTGGGGTGGCTGTGTCAGTAGGAAGAGGAGACACACATGTGACACATGGCAGAAGATGAGGCAGCTCCTAAGGGCAGCAGTTACTGGGTGGGGACCATGAAGTCCCGGCCAGGGAGGACAGACCCTGTCACTCACATATAGATGAAGCTCCTACTATGTTTCAGCACTGGGCTGTGGACAGACCAGTTAAACCCTTCCCTGTCCTTATGGACTTTATATTCTAGTGCGAGGGTTCCTGGGGGGAAGCATGGAACAGAAAGGCAAGTATCTGACTCTGCCGCCCACCCACCTGCCCTCAGAACCCTCTCTTCCCTGCTGGGCACCTGGATGGACCAGTACTCTGAGGATTTCCTGCAGTCATCAGACTTTCCCTGCCTCAAGCTGCTGGTGGTCTATGCCCGGGTGCATCTACCTGGCTCTGCCCTTGAGTGCCATGCCATAGCTCTTCTTTCACAGATGAGCCCCCTGGAGCCCACTGAGGCAGACCCAAATAGTGAGGAGGTCCTGGGGTGGAAGTACATGACATTGAAGGGTGGGGGCTGGACTGGACACATAGGCTGGAACCACCAGAGGTTGCCCTTGAGCCAGAAACAAAGAGGAGCCCCAGACAAATCAGCTTGGGAACACTATTTGGGGCTGGATCTTTCCCTAGAGATACTGGGATCTTCTCTATATTTGAAAGACACTTGGCACCATTCATGGTGTGGAACCTCTGTCTTCTCCAGATCTTTTGTCAGCCCCAGAGCTGCAAATGCCTCCAGTGTAACCTCTAGTGCTTGTTCCTCCACCTGTGGAAGACACAGGGACAGTTCCAGAGCCAGAATCAGCTTCATCTCCACCTCTACAGCCACCTATGGAGTTTGCACCAGTGTTTGGTCTGGAAATAGAGTCTGATGCATTACTTGATGTTGCACCAGTTCCTGAGCTGAAGGTGGCTCTAGCACAACCACAACTGCCACCCACAGAGTTAGGGCCCTTGACTGCCCTGGAGCCAGACCATCCTACTTCATCAGGTGGAGCACCTGCTCAGGAGCTGCAGGCAGCTACATCACAATCAGTAGCACAAATTCCAGAGCCAGTGGCTCCCACATCACCATCAGATGCACCAGTTCCAGACCAGAGGCAAGTCCAGCTCCACCTATATTGTCAACTGTACATGTAATGGCACTGCCCATCCTGGGGGTAGATACTGCTCCTTCACCATTAGAAGAACTGGTTATAGAGCTTGAAGAAGCTTGGTGTCACCTTTACTGCTACCTTTGGAGGTAGGACCACTGCCCACTCTGGAGGTAGAGCTGGCTCCATTCCCAGATGTAGCTCCTACTACAGTGCTGGAGGAAGCCACATCACCACCTGTGTCACCAGTTCCTGAGCTGGAGGCAGTCCCACCTCTACCTCCAGTGCCACCTACACAGTTCATGGCAGTGCCCATTCTACAGCTACAGCCTATTAACTCACCTTCAGCAGCAACAGCTCTCGAGTCAGAGGCAAGTGTGGCACCACCACCAGAGCCACCGCTACAGCTCACATCAGCACCAGGGCAGGTGACACTACCAGAGCCTTCCTGCCCCTGGACTGAGACCTCAGATGATGGGCTAAGTGAGAGAGAAGTCTGACCTCCTGGTTTTCCCTCCTGAGCTGGTGGCAGAGCGGTTGACACTGATGTGGTGAGCAGCTGGGCTCAGCAGGGTGGAGCTGGGTGGATCTTCCTCCCAGGATCTGCTGCCCTAGCCTTACCATCTCCTGAATCAAAATCTTATGATCTGGGCCCAAACCCTGGCTCCACTCCCAGCATTTCAACTTGGACAAGTTTGTTAATCCCCAAGCCTCCATTTCACCCCTCTGGAGAGTAGATATAGGACACTAACAGAACCTGCCACATGCACTAACAGTGAAGATGACATGAGAGCAAAGAAATAGAAGCCCGAGTAGGCTTGACCTTGGGGAGTTGAAGGGAGATCACTGAGGTGCAGCCAGCTCCACAGGTGTGCCACTTTCTGCTGCGGGTCTCCACTGCATTGACAATAGTAAGCCCCTTGATGTACACTGGATCCTCAGGCAGGCACTCAAAGCCTCTGGTCCCTACAGGGACCATACCCCTGAACACAAGCAGTCCCAGGAGGTGTTATCAGGAGGGGCAATGGTGCCACCTGGGCATATGGCTGCATGAGGCAACTCAGCTTCTGGGGTCTGTGAGATGGACTTGTAAAGGGACCTCTCTCCACCCCACTAGCCTCAGAGCTGGGGTCTCTAGAATGCTAGATCCCTCAGGGAACAGAGAGTACACCCTGTCCTCAGCCTGCCAAGCTCCAGCTGAGACCACTTGACACTGTCCTGGTCCTGAGGGCCTCTGTGACCAGAGCTGTGTGGGGTGGGGCTGGCTGACATTCCCTCCTCCACAGGATCTGTTCAAGAAGGTGGTGCCTTATCACTGTCTGGGCTCCATCTGATCCTGGCACAACAACACATGTAAGGAGCACATGGCATTCACCGTCCATGCCACCATCATACAGTACAACTGTGTGATCAACTGTGTCACCTCCACCTGCCTCGGGAACCAGAGCATGAAGGCCCCAGACAGGGCCAGGGTGGTGGAGCACTAGATTGAGGTGGTCAGGGTACGCTCAGGGGGCCCTCTCTGGAGTCATGAAACCCCTCGTTCCTACCAGTTCTCAGGACTCCAGGCCTTCCCTGGCCTGTAGCACAGCCCTACACTCTCCTCACTTCCCAGCCAGGCTACTCTGCCATGTTGGGTGTGGGTGTCACTGTGTCCATGGTGAGCCTCAGGGTGTCCCTCAGTGTCTGCCTCATCCAAGAGGGGAGATGTCAGCTGAGGAGGCTGAAGCTGGAGCAGGGGGGCAGTCAGACCACCTCTTGTGGCATATCTTTCTCCCTCCCCAGGAGTGCCAATCCTCAAAATAACTCCACCTTCTACGCCATCATCTATGCTCTCCAAAGTTATTGATTCTTCATCTGTTTAACATGTGCTATGAAGTTTCCAGGTGGGCAGGCCTCTCTCTAGGGAACACCAGGTTTGACCAAGGACCCCACAGGGATACCCTTCAGGGAGCCTGGGAGGCAGCGGCTCCTGGGCTGGGTCCAGGCAGGGTGGCGCTCTAGGTCTCCATCTCACCTGAGGTCAGCTGTTCTGCCTCAGCACTGATTCCCTCCTCTGTCAATTATGGAGTTGAGCCAAATGAGAACAGGTTAAGTGTTTGCTTCTTAGCAACGCTCTGTCCAATTGAAATCTACACGTGTAAAAACCAGCTGCTCATGAAATAGGCCCACGTGAGAGCTCAGCTCCCAAGTCCACACTGTCCTGCACTGCTCAGAGCTACCCAGTTTCAGCACCACCCACCCAGGCAGTCTGGGTCCCAGGCAGCTAAATAAAGGGGATTAACACTTATTCCCTCCCACCCACTCCCACATTTCTACTTCCTTCTTGCCCTCTCCCAGGGACAGCTTAGGCCTCTTTCGGATTCTGTCTGAGATTTACAAAAATGAGTGCATCTACTCCCAGTGCAGAAAGCTGATCACCAAGGTAAAGAGGAGGCTGAGGGTCAGGGCTCAGGAGGTAGGGTCTTAATTTTTTACTGGAAGTGTCTTTGAAAACATCCAATCTGGCCTATTCTGGAGGAAGATGAAGAGCAATAAGTTTGGTTCATGGGCAGGTGGAAGAGTAGTTGTAGGGCAGTAGGCTGTGCTTCTCAGATGCAGTGGTTGTGGATGGGATGTTCCAGAAGGAGATAATGAACTTGCCAGATGAGAAATCTCCATCCACATGGAAGGGTCTCATAACTGTGCCTCATTACTAATGACATGTGTTTCAGAGAGCTATGAGAAATATTTGGAAACAGGAAACCATGGCGGGTCTCCTGTGACCATAACTAGAAACGTCTCCATAAAGGAGGAAGCAAAACTTCAATGCTCAGTACTCCTGGCAGGCCCCACCCTATTTGGACAGTCAGACCTGGCACCTTGTAAACCTGTTCCTGAGTGGATCCAGGGACTTGTCTGTAGGCAGAATATACTGAGGGGCTCCTGGCATCTTTTGTGTGCCTTTGGGGAGATTTTGGGATCTACACTCCAATGGGCTGGAATAGACAGGAGCTGCTCATCTAGTCTTCCTGAGACATCATAAACTGATGCTCCATGGATGGGATGCCATGAGGCCACCCAGACCAGGAGAACCATACACCGGTTAGTGGCTGTGGGTGGTGGGGTGACATCATCTCCATCTGGGAGGACGGAACCTGTCCTCCAATGCCCAGACTGAATGGGTACATGTCAAAACACTCATGGCTTCTGTGTCCTCATGTGGAATCAAGGCATGACCATCCAGTGGTGCCACCCTCATGGTGAGGTGGTGAGGTTCAAGGGAGAAAAGGAAGATGTCTGAGTGTTCCACTGACTTTGAGGGGGAGAGCTCGAAGGCCAGAACATCTGCACTGCTAGCATGCAAAACTGAGTCTTCTGGACTCCTGACGAGGGCCTCAGATTTTTGTCCTCATAGCACAGATGAACAAACATTCAGTACACCAATCTGCTTGCACAAGGCCACTCAGGAGACATCAGGCATGTGGTGGCAGCTGTTTCCACCTGCCCACTATGGCTGGGGTTCCAAGACCCAAGGGAAAATGGGTGAGGGATGGAGGGCCTCACTGACCTCGTCGTCCTCAACTTTGGCAGAAGTTGATCTCTAAGTTTTCCACCCTGGAGACGATCCCCAAAATAGTCCAAAAGCAGCAGCTGCTGCAAGAGAGGGTGAGTGTGCCTGAGACTGGGAGGGTGGGGTGAGGTGGCCTCCACAAGTCAGGATGGGGTCACTTCTCAAACCCATCACTCCTGGACACTGAGCCTGGAAAGCCTCCCTTAAGTGTCCCCTCTCTGATCTTTAGGGTGTGAGCTGTTGGAATCCTGGGGGGGGGGGGCTAGTTGAAGTGAGTCAGAGCAGGAGCTTTGAAGAGCAGACTCAGGGGAGATGGGGTGGACGAAGGGGTGAAATTGGTGGTTGAAGAAAAGCCAGTGCTGGAGGGTGACTGCAAGGGAGTTAGAGGCTGTGAGGGGAGCTCAGGGGGTTACTGCTATGTGTCCTAGACTGTCCCAGAGGATGTCTGGGTGATCCTAGGTGTCTGAGACTGAGGAGTTTGCAGAGCTGGGTCTTGGGGGCACCTGAGAGGCTGTGCTCATCCCCACCCCACCCAATGCCACAGGGTGACATCCAGAGCATGGTCCCATGCCTGAGAACAATCCTCACTCAATTTTTGTTGTTGGATTATGTCATGCCGGAGTAGCTGGATGTAAGTGAGCCTGAGGACCAGGGCAGGGTGGGAAAGGGAACTTGAGGCTTGGGAGGAGAGGCCCCTCTGAGCCCTGAGTACTCAGCAGTGGGCATATCACCTCTCCTGAGAGCATCACAGCCACCCTGGGTGTTGGGTGCCATGGTTTTCTTACAGATGAGGAAATGGAGGCTGGTCCAAGGGGCCATCTCTCCATTGCCCTCAGAGGTTGGGCCTGGAAGGTCTCTGTGTCTCCACTCCTGGTCCCCACTCCAGGTGCCCAGAAGCCTGCCAGGGTCCATCCATATCTGAACTGCCCTATGCATGATGACCCCTCAGCAGTGCAGTGACAGGGGCTGAGGGGTTGTGGGCATGGCAATGGCTGGGGGCCCCTTTATGATGGATGCAAACTCTCTGCCTTCCAGGGGAGGAAGGTCAATTTTGACAAGAAGAGGAAGGTGAGCAGCTGTGGCCACTTGGGGGGGGGGGGGGGTGGGGTGGATTCAGGGAAGAAAAACAGAGACCCTCCTAGGCAGGACACACCTGGGCTGCACACAGCTTCCTCTTATATTGAAGGGGAGAGTGGGTGGGGGTTATCCATGGGATGAAGGACAACTTCTTGGAGGAGAAGCTGAGTGAAGACAGCCCTGAGGGCCAGTAGAGCCTGGAAGGGAGTGAAGGGGTGGGGGGACCCACAGGAACAAAACCAGCCACTGGCCCCCATACCACCTAGCAAGCCCACCCAGGCTTTGGCAACACCTCTTCCTTCCCTCTGGCCCCAGGAATACCAGATGGTTGCTGAGCTCCAGCAGCTCCAGGCAGGCTGCTGCTACAATGCCCTTGTGCCCAATGAACCATTTAGGGCCTGGTTTGGGGCCATGAAGCAGCTCAGCAAGAATGACAGGTGAGGCCAGGACAGAATCAGGCCATGTTTGGGGCAGGATCACCCTGGTGGCTCCTGGGTCAGCACAGGACCTGTTTCCTGAAGTCATCTGGGGCATACAAATGCCAACTCCTGTGCAGACTCTGGGAGGGATGCCTGAGGTGTGGCTCTGGGAACCTCACAGCGGTCACTCTGTCCTGTAGCTACCACCTGTCTCAGGAGTTAGGGTCCTCATCCCAATGGGTTTAGGGCCTTGCTCAGTGCTACATGGTTGATGCTTGGAAGAATTGAGACTGAAACCAAGACCCTCAGATTCTAAATTCCAACTGTTTCTGCTGAGCCATGTACTCTTTCATTGGCACCTGTAGTGGACATTGAACAATTCCCTATTTATGGGTTTCTATGTGAATTCCTCACTCCTATTCTCTTCTACTTCTTTATTCTTTCAGAAGCAATAGGATAGTGCTAAAAGGGCTTGGGGACCAGGCAGACCTTATTCCATATTTTGGGTTTTTCCTGAAAAAGTTCACTCAGCACCAAGCATCCACTGAGGATCTGTAGGTAGGAAGTCCTTGAATTTCTGACCCCTTCCTGCAGAGGCTGCTCCATGTGGGCAAAGCACTGGTCAATGGCCTTCTCTAGCAGCTGGACCTTGTCTTCCACAAACCACCACAAGCTACTCATATACAAGTATTCATTCTATGGGTAAGAGCCATAAGGAGAATCAGGCCAGCCCCTCCCTAAAGGCAACTTCTCCCTAAACTTTGCTTCAAGTTTGTCACCAATACAAGATTTAGCTGGAGATATCTACCCAGGTTTGACCACCTTATTGTCCACTTCTGGCATTCCTAATTGCCCTGACCTCCTTAGGCTTTGCAGGATTGGGAAATAGAACAAATACTTGACTCCTGCTGCTTATTTTAGGTGTATTATCCATTAGGCTTTGGGGAAGTAATTATCCAAATGAAAAATCCGATTGCCATCCAAACAAATGTTTAATGATCTTCATCTTTGTGCAAAGCTGTTTTAATGTAACATTTTTCAAACTTTAATGTTCATAAGAATCACCTAGTGATCTTATTACAATCTAAGGGCTGGAGAGTCTACATTTCTCAAAAGCCCCAAGGTGATACCAAACCCCAGGACTCTAGACCATGCTTTGAATAGAAAACTTTGTTTATTTAACAAAAATAAAGACACAGTCCTGCTGTAGGAGAACATAGTCTAGTCAGGCAGAGAAACATGTTCAAATAATACAGGGGAGTGACCACCAGGGGCAATCTTGACCTCTAGTTCAGAGTGGGAACTCCTAGTGTTGTTCCCCTGGGTGAGGACCACACCCCTTAACTTCCACTTATGGCCCTTCATAGTCAGGACACAAGCATCTGCTCCAGAACCACTGTCTCTCCATTGACCTGACTCAGCCCCCCAGGTAGCTCCCCTTGAATGTGTGACCATTCCCCAAACATGCCATCCCTTTCCTGGCCCCATGTCTTTGCACAGCTGTTCCTACTTTCTCATTCTTGAAGACATTTCCCATGTGATGCTTTCTCTGGCTCCCCCAGGCAGAGTTGGCACTCTCTTTCCTGAGCTCCCATAATATTATGTCCATTCCTGTATTATTTACAGCATGTGTCACACTGTGTTATTTCTATGTGTAGACATATGTTTCCTTCACTGGGCTGTGAACTTACTGAAGGGACAGACCATGTTATTCATGTTATTATTCCAGGTCCTGGAACAAAGAGTGCAACTGGTCAACATTTTTTGAATAATGAGTAGCCCAGAGGCACTGCTGGATAATATAGGCTTTTAAATTCTATTCCAAATTTTATGACAGAAATATACAGATGACCTCACATCTCTGGTCCTCAAATTGCATTATCTTCAAAGTAAGTTTATCATGCTAAATGATCTTGCAAACAACCTCAAACTCTAACACTCTGTGACTTTATGAGTTTTAGAATTATGGGGCCTGTTTATCTTAAGGAGTACTTCAGGAATTTTCATAGTTTACCCCATTAAGTATTATATAAACTATACTTTTCCCCCCAGATATCTGAGCATCTGACAGCACCAGGTCTCCAAGTAAATTCATAGACAGGTATGCCTTTTTTGGATTATATGTACAAACAAGCCTTTCTGAGATAAACAAGAATTACCTGTATTCCACTAGAAGTAAATGACATCACTCCTGCCATCATTTAAGCATATTCCACCTGGTTCAAGTCTCAGGTGAGATGGAAAATAGCCCCTGGCTATTCTTAGTTTCCTCTCGCCCATCTGTACCAGGTAAAATATTATTCCTTTCTCTTTTACTTACATGCTACCATTTTTTTAACCCTCTAATTATCTTAGTTGTCTTTAGACCATCTCAGCTTAGTATCTTCTTTTCATATGAAAAGAAAAATATCATAGGTTAATTTTCTAACTTGGTAAAAGGGAATGTTCTGTACAGACTAGGAGGGAGAATGCATAACACTGTTATTGTCCTCACTGGCAGATTTTCCACAGTGTTGAAACTGTCTGCGAGGAGCAACAGGCCAAAGGCTTCAGTGATGTATTTGGTCACCACCTTCCACTTCTTGTCCAATAGCCTTTTCCTTATATATTCTCTTAACTTGGGGATTTCTGGAATTTACAGATAACACAATTATAAAAGGCCAGAATATTGGAATAAATAGAATTTACAAAAATCAAAAGCAGGATAACAGTCTCAGTTAACTACAGTTAAGGTCCTATTCCCATTGTTTGGTATTTGTCATAGTAGTCTGACAAAGATGCACACATTTCCAGAGTTTCAACTCTTTGGTTATCCTACATCTTTGTATCTGTATTGAAAACACTTAACATCAACATAAGTCATGGTTGCTGTAAGTAAAAGAACAAGGACCTCTGACATATGGGCCTCAGGATTAGAAATTTATTTTAGTCCTACTCCTTTGTTAGTCAGAAAATAATATACCATTCTACTTCTTCCCCCTTTATTCCTGCAAATGCCAATTTTGCTATATTTTTCCTTGCATATATCGTGCTAATTTTTCCTTTTACACACTTGCTCAAACCAGACTCCATTTCTGGGACATTTCACATCTTCTGTTCCTTAACCTCTTCTCACACATGTACACATCTAGTGAAATATATACATTGTTCATAGTGAAGCTCAGGGCCTGCCTGCTCACCCAGGATTCACTGAGTCCTTCAGTCCATGCAGTTCTCTAGGTTCTTTGAACTTCTGTTGTACTCAGACTCAGCACCATTTAACTAAGCCATATTTTTTCTTTAATTTTTGCACATAGGTTAGGTTTAAGCACCTCACCTAATTTTATGTAGCAAAGGACCATGTCTTCTACTTTATCCCCATCACAAAGCACACAATAGGCACTCAATAAAGAATTCTGAAAGCCTTAGCTAGGTGAGTGGGGAGTCTCATACCAAATCCAAAGCCTCATTCCTTGACCTTAACTCACCCAAGGGAAGAATTGGAGGACAGCAAAACTGTGGTTTCAGGCACCACAAAAATATGGAGAGAAAAATATTTTGTTTGTCAATAGGTACAGAAATGGTCATAAGCTGAAAGTGTGCCACAAACTGTTCTAGAAGGGGAAATCTAGAGCTCCAAACTTCATCTAGAATCTTTTTGCAATTGAGATGAAAAATATAAAATACCAGCTTCCTCCTCAGTGAGGAGAGCCTGCAGCCAGTACTCCTGAGCACTGACTGGGTACACTAGACCCCCAGCTTCCAGAACCTTGGGGTCAGCCAGCTATTTTCTCTGAGAAAGGTGAGAGAGACACACAGGGAACTGAGTGACTCAACCATGGCAAAGGAAACAATGAACAGGCCTCACTAGAGCCTCTAGCAAATTTCAGCTCATTCACTTTCAGTTCTTCAAGAACCCCATAAGGAATTGATAACATTTTCCATGTCAGATGGTCTGATCTGTCCTTCTAACAAGGCCAAAGTGGTGAGGAAACCACTGTGTAGAAACTCCTCTCTCTGGAGCTAAAAATATCAATTCTAGAAGTAGATGTATAGAGAAAGTGTTCCAATGTGTATTTAAATGTTCAGAGGTGACAAAGCACCATGATCCTCTTTGGAAAAAGAACTCCATCTTTGGCAAAGGTGGTGATGTGCTGGAGCTACCTTCTCCCAGTTCCTGAGGGTTGATTTTGCACATCTCTTCTCAACTTCAGTGATGCCACATTGGTTGCTTGATATTGGCAATAGGGAAAGTCTTTACACAATGGGAATAGGCAAATACTGCAAATAATGTTTTGGTTTTCATTTTTGTTATTTTTTTTAACAGAGTGATTTGTTAAACATTTATCAGTACTATACAACATTTGGGCAAAGGCCAAATAAAAGTGCAAGTATTAATGAGTATTTATATGCATTTTAGTGCAAGGTAATGCTTAAGAAAATGATGTATTTCAATGTCAAGTAATTAAGAATCATGTGAGAAAATTTTCTTTTATGATTAGGAAAACATCACAGAGGAGTCCATTAGAATTTTTCATAAATATTGTTCCATAATACTTCATTCTTCTGAAAAGAAAAGGGAAAAACCTTATGGAAGACGCGTATCTATCCATACATGCGTGCATGCACACATACTTATTTGGGAGGGGTAGAAAACTGCAGAGAGTTGTCAATCTTTCTGAAGCACAAACACAAAAGAGTTGAGTGAGTAGAGATCCTGGGAGCCACTGGGACAGGTGTGTAGCCAGATCTCTGGTGAGTTGAAAGCACTGACAGTAAAGGCTGGAATAGGGGCCTGTTCAGGCTGCCAGAAGCCCCCCACACTGGAGTCGCATCTGAAATTGTATAAAGGATCTGCTGAGCTTAATGTTTTCTTCTGATAAGACTTTTGATTCTCAGAAAAGGTTTAGGGGAAAAGTGAAACAGTACTTTCTACTGAGAGGTTAGTATTAATGAGGGAATTAAATTTAGATGGTTTTTAAAACTCTCTTAGTTAAGGAAGGAGTATACCTACTATGTTCTAGATAATTCCATTAGTTGAAATCTTGCTATGAATTTTCTACCTCCTTCCTAAAAGTTAATGATTAGTTAATATTTATGTATTCCATTAGAGTAAAATGGAATGATTTATACTGTAATGAAGTGATTAAAAAACATGGAGGTAAAAGAAGGAGAAAGTTACAGCTGGAATATAGGATGTAAGTAGATAGGCAGTAAATTATGTTTTAGAAAGTTTAGTCACTGTAATACAGGGTTTATCATGACAATCTATAGTACAATATATAATATTTTTAAGACGTATGAGAGAGAAGAACATGTGGAAACTCAAAATTGAAGTGATATTAGATGGAAGCAGAATAAAAAATATACAAGGTTTTATTGGATTGAATTCAGTAATACTAATCAGACTCCCTTTTTAAAAAAATTATCTTTTCCATATCTGTCCTTACAATGAGTTAGCAGTGATGTCACCCTGCAAACTATCCTTATTTGTATGAAATAATTAATTTGATATGCACCCCTAGTCCCCCAAGTTTTATTTTTAATGTTATTCTTTGCTAAAAGGAATCTACATGATTCTGGAGAGTAATAGGTCCATATCTTAGGTCAAGGAAAAGTAAGATGGGCCTGAATCTTGCTATTTCCACATGGCAAGAATGCTTTAAATAACATCTAGGTCATACTAAAGGGGCCGGCATAAGGGCTCCCACTACTTAAGATGTGACAACTTGAACATCAAAAATAACAATAATTTTATGAGAATTATGATCCTGAGAACAGTCAAATAATATGAGGTATGCTAAAAGAAAAGTAAAATGCTGTATATAAACTGACTGAAACAATATGCATGAGACTGTGTCAACCCAGCCTGAGAATGTAGTTTGTGCAAATCCTGAAAGAGTTTGCAGAAGAGTGTTACAATCTGGGTATGAGTGCACACCCCATTGGGTAAAACTAGGCAGTAAAACTTTTTAAATAGGTTAGAGCAAAAGTTGGGTAAGAGCTTATGATAAAAACTGGGTCAGGGCAAAATTTCAGGGTGGCTCAAGTGAACCATAATGTGGAACTGGAAATCCCATTACTAAACACTGACTCAACTCACCTCTGCTTGGTAGGACCTAAGTTCCTGTCTCTCAGTCCTGAATCTCAAACCAACAACCAAATTCCATAACCTGGAACTCCCTATTGTCAATCACATAATTTCAGCTGAAATCCTACCATAGCTTAATACCTGGCTGAGTAGACACATTAGCCTATCACACTAATTAATTCTAAGATGTACATTTTACCACATTTTAATGTTCCTGAAACTGAGATGCACCCTGCAATTGAAGTGAGCCAGGTGGCAGTGGTGCAGTGGGTGCCATGGCTTGCCCATGGGAGAACCTCTTCCAAGCTGTTCATCCCGTCCTCCCTTCAACTGAGTTCCAGGCATTGTTGTTAAGTTTCTATTTTGTTTCCATTGTAAAGTCTTCAGAAAAGATTATATTATGATTCAGCATTGAAAAGAAAAGCTATTGTTTGCATCAAAAGACCTGAGAACAGAGCAGTGGGGCATATATTTGATATTAATGGGGAAAAAAGTGCTTATTGGTGGTGGAATGACAATAATTCCAGAATTTCTTGCAAAGCAATACCTAAGTGCTTCATGGGACCAAGGAAGGGGAGATATGTATATGCAAACGAAGTTGGGTTATGTTTTTTACAGATATGTGCAAAGTGATTGCCCATCACACACCAAACAAAGTGCTAAGGTCAACACTTTCAAGCTGCATATCAGTGACTTGGAAAAAAACCCAGAGAAAACAATGGGCACTCTTGTAAGAAATTTGCATTGTCAGGGCTCTTGATGGCAGGTAGGATAATACTAGGAGAAGAAATATGGATATTGGCGTCTCTGAGTAAAAATGAAGTTTAGAATAGTCAGAGACTGAATGGAAAAACTGTTTTAGGAATTCCCTAATCAATATATTTCACTTATATTTTCATTATGTTTTTGACAAATGAGAGTGATATATGACTTTTAAAATCCTTGTCTGAATAAGTATAATACAGATCTTTTAATGAGTTTAAAATAAAAACTCTCAGTAATAAGAAAACATTATGTCATAGTTTAATTGGCAGTATTTTTTCTTTCTGAGAAATATATATTATAATGGAACACCTTAAAATAGATGGTGTTGGGAGTGGATGTAGCTTAGGTGGTTGAATGCCTCCTTCCAATGTACGAGGTCCTGGGTTCAAACACGGGTACCTCCAAAAAATATACAAATAAACAATGAAATGAAAATACCAACTCTCATTGGGGAGGGGATGGAGCTCAGTTGTTGAACACCTGCTTCCCATGTATGAGGTCCTGGGTTCAATTTCGGGTACCCCCTTAAAAAAAAATTGATGACGTCTTAAATATTTTTTAAAAATATGGTTATTCTGCTTCTCAAATAGGGTAGGGGATTTTACAGCCTGGGAAGATATAATAATAACCTTAAAGATGATAATGAAATGACTCAAACCTATATTGTAAATGTTTTTATATTAAGAATTACTTTGGTAAACATTTTTATAATCCATGTACTTTGCATCTCCTTTAAAGGTGTTTATAATGCCAATGTTTATGATGATAGTTTAAAAGTTTCACATAAATTTAATTAACTTGTTTTTAAAAAGGTGTCATTTTATAGGGGAATTTTACCTGTTGACTTCATATGCTAATTGAGTACTGAACAAAGAAATGGCAAAAGTTTTAGCACCAAAATTTTTACATTTTGAAATAAAATGAGAAGACTTATTTTTGTACTCAAAGGCTCTGGTTACTTTGTTTAAATAAAACTGATTTCAGTCAGGCAGATCCTCCAGTTTTGGCCCAAGCTCATTTTCACAGTAAAATAGCCTGAATTAACCAGAAAATGACCAAGTTGTTTACATTGTGGGAGTACTACAAGAGGACCCACAAGTGACAATTAGATCTGAAACTCTCAGATCAAGGTAAGGGTCCATCATCTCTAACAGGTCATTTTCCCTGCTGTGAATGGTGTCACTAGGACAGTATCTCCCAAAATCCTCCTCTGTAGACCACCAGCCCACAGGCTGTTCTGAGTGACACACAGCAAGCACACTGTGTGCACAGGACCTTCTCAGAGCCCTTGATAAGCCAGTGTGCAGCGTCTTTGCCCAAGATGGGTCAGAGGCTGTGGGGTGCCACTGCCTAATGATTAGCAGTTATTAGCATCAGCCTAGTAAATGCTGTCTTAGCATTTTCCTCAGTGTTTCTTAAAAAATGCTGATTGAAATTTTCTCCTAGAAACTCAAGAATATCCAAAGGTCTGTTGTGGGGATATGGGATGGTTTTCTATCAACAATAGCCTGTTATGTCAAATCATTTTTTCCTTCTCTTTCTTGCAAAATAATTCCCTCAAAAGGTTGAACAAAGGATTTAAAGAACAGTACACCTAATAAAGCACATTTTTTTACTGCTTCTATCTAGCACTTGGAGGGAGAGCTGCTTCTACCAGCAGGAAGGAAATATGTGTAGAATAATTCTGTGTGTGACATCCTCTATCTCCACTTCCTTTTACAGAAAGCTCTTTGAAAGATGAGCTGGCACCATCTCTCAGCTCATCTTTATCTCATAATACCTCTCTGCTACTTTCAAAGTGTTGCCTGCTCCCTCTTCTTAGAACTCTCTTCTCCCTCAGCTTCTCTGACACTACTCATTCTCACCTGGTACCCTCCTCGTTCTCTGCCCCATTTTCTCTAGAGTCCTTGTCCTTAGTTTTCCTTTTAAACGTTTATATTACCTAGGGCAGAGGCTCCTGACTGGTGACCCATCCACCTACCCCTTCTCCAATGCCACCTCCACTAGGACAGAGTTTTAGCCAATAAGCTGGGAAAGCTTTGTTTTCCCAATAAAAAAGGATCAGACTTGGCTAGCACACTTATTCATCCCCTGCCCCATCTTTTTGCCTGGAAAGTGGACATGCGGCCTGGGATGCAGCACCCATTTGGTATGCTAGGATGATGTGCATGAAGACAAAAGCCAACCTACTAAGGATGGCAGAGCAGAAAAATAGAAACAGCCTGACTATATTGTTGAGCCATTGCACCAACCCTGGACTGCTCATTTTAGGATTCTTACTATGTCAGCCACATTAACCCCCACTCATTTTCTCTCTGTTGTTGTTTTGTTACTTGCAGCCAAAGGAAATCTTACCTGGTATATTAAGCCATAATTCTTAACAAGGGGCCATTTGGTGTGTGAGGATTTTTTTTTTTTTTTTTAATTTCCAGTATCAGGTTTATTAAGTATGAACTCATTACCTTATTTTTTCATTATTTTTATTCATACATGAATTTACATAAACAACTGTATATTAAAAGTTGTGAACTTACAAAAAACATGTATATCTTCATACTGGGCCCCCATGTCATGAAGACTGGGGAACATGCCGGCATTTGGAAGAGAGGTAGTGGTGGTGTGGCATGACTTGCCATGCACTACTTAGGACAGCCCTACACTGTGCCCTACCCCCCAAATGTCAATAATGCTCCTGTTGAGAAACACTGCAAAGTTCCAAGATTAAGCCTTATACTTCTCTCCTTACATATACTAACTCTGGCTTCTAAATATTTATCTTGCTTTTTTGCTGTGGTCCATACTGATAAAGCCAAATGTCTACTGGACATTCCCCAAATGCTTAAACTTAATATATCCAAATCATTAATTTTCATCTTTAATTTCCCAAATACTCTGCTAATCCACCTTAACTCTTTTCTGAATACACCACCATTCCCTGAGCTGTCCCAAGTCAGAAATC
This sequence comes from Tolypeutes matacus, assembly GCA_026826555.1. NCBI lineage: Eukaryota > Metazoa > Chordata > Mammalia > Cingulata > Chlamyphoridae > Tolypeutes > Tolypeutes matacus. Next base: position 1,100,327 of record JAKSZT010054047.1, read on the forward strand.
TAGCAGTTATCACAAGTATCTCAAGCCCTTTCTCTTTTTTACTTCCACATACAATTAATAGTCATCCAGACCTGTGGATTTGTTCTCCCCAATAGCTCCTGATTCATCATCTCTTTTCTATTGCTATTGCTAGTTCAGGTTCTTACTGCTTTTCACCTTATAGAAAAACCCTCTTGATTGGTCTCTCTACATCCAGTCTTTACTCATGCTTCTCCACACCATCCACTCTCCATACCACTGGAAAAGCAGTCTTTCTAAAATGCAAGGCATTTCCCACACTGAGGCTATAAATGTAGTCTGAGGGGCAGGCAATCTTTTTACAATATTTATTCTCAAATTCTTTTATGCAATGGAAAAAATAAGCACAGACATCTATATGGATGACTACCCAAGAATCAAATTCTATTTCATATTTTCTATGATTAAAATGAAATCTGCTCCAAATTAAGGCACATGGTACAAGTGAAAGGTTCACAACAATTCAAATGGAAACAAAGTGCTTGGGGATGTAAAGCATCACCCAGCCATCAGAGGTGGCTGATCTCATTAGAACTTGCTCCATAGCAGTCAGAACTATAGTGACCTTCAGGCTTAGGCAGTGTTACCCAGACCCTCTCCTACAAACCCATTTGCCACATTTATTAGCAATAAATATAGCTGTTAAGTGTGCATTGAAGTATTTTATGTTAATGGCATAAGAAATAATACAATTAGAGACCCCTAAAATGCATATTTCTTTAATGCCAACAAGAACAATTCCAGAGGATAAAAAGATCCTTACTGAGTTAGCACCTCATTAAAAGTGGCCTTCAAGAATTGCTTGGTGAAAGACTTTGGCTTATGTTTGAGGTCCAATTATCCTGAATTAGAAACAAAAGCTTGAAATGTTCAATTCCATTGTGAAAGAGACATTTTCTGCATCAATTTTATTGAAGTCAAAATACACAAAGCAGTTGAATATGGGAATAAACAGAAAGCCAGATATTTTTTCAATTAAACCCAATCTTGAAGATTTAGCTCCAGTGAAACCATATCACCTATCGCATTACACAAATTGTGATGTATCAAAAGTTTTATTCTTATTTTAAAGTGGTTTCAGTTTTATGACTCTTTATGGCTATTATTGTAAGGCCTTCTGTGTATACCTATTTTAGTGACAGAATAATAAAATAATTTATGCAAACACCATGAGTCCCACTGAATGATCACTCAAGTTTGAAAGATACAACAGGGGCCTTATCTCTTCCCAACAGGCCCCTTCACATACTCTTTGCTAAGCCATTCAAAACTGCTTGCATAGAGTTCACCAAACATGGCAGGCTATTTCAATCATGTTCTCCCCTCTGCCTCAAATATCCTTTCCTCAACATACTCACCTTACTAAAGACTACTGATTCTTTAAATTTCTGCTCAAGAGGCTGAGAGGTTTTCACTGACATCCCCCATCCCCACCAGTCTTCTTCTGTACTCCCAGCTCCCCATGCAATCCTCTATCAAAGCAGACCTAAAAATGTATGGCAATTCCTGATTTCCTTGGTATACATCTCAGAAGACAGAAGGTAGATGATTTCCCCCATTTTATAGGTGAGAACATGATGACTTAGGGAGGTAATGTCAGTTGCTTAATGTCACAAAGTTATTAAGCAGTAGGGCTGAGTTACATCCAAATGGTCTATTCCAAAGCTGTGCTCTTTCTATTACACAGGCCCACATAAGCATTTCCTTCTCAAAATCCTAGTGATTGAGAAGCAGAAAAATACATAAGAAAATTTGTTAACTCAACTTCAGTTTTTCCTTGAGTATTCCATTCCTTTGTACTTTTACTGTTTCATTTCTTTCTAAAACAGCCTCTCTCTGACTTAGAAAAGTCTGCTAGACTGGAAAAGGAAATAAAAGGAAGGCAAAGAGACCATGGTTATCAATAGCAATGAAGTGATAAGAGGCACATTTTTTTCCAGCTGATCTTCATTTGGCCCAGGCAAATAAGCATGTATTAGAATTATGTAATATTAATCATGAAATTGTCATATTAATGAAATACAAATAAATTGCCATTACTTACATTCCCTGCTTTTCTTTCTCTGAAAGGAAATGAGAAAAATTTTAAGTCACTTCATTTTTATTACATGTTTTCAACTTTCCCTGAAGCAGCACATACTGTTTTGCCTCTGTGCCTTTCCATAAATTGTTTCTTTGCCCCAAATGCTCTGTCTTCTAATCTACTTCCAGTGGCAATTTGAGAAAAGGTGCATCTTCCTCACTGTCTTGTCTTCTCTAAAATCTTCTGTGACCTTTGCTCCTGTCCTAGTGAAAATGCAGCTCTTTCTCCCTGGGTTCACACGGCACTTTGCTTCATCCTCTTGTATAATCTTTAGCCATCTTTTAGACCATGAGCTGAGAAACTAGACAATATGCCCTTCTGAATCCACAGTCCATATCACAGTGATCAATTAATGTTTTTTTTTTTTTTTTTTTGCATTAGATTGAACAGTATTTAGTGTTAGTGTTGGCCTTGAAGGGGTGAGCTCTGTGGTGATGCAGAGGAGAGAAGGTCCAAAAGAAGTCAAAGAGTAGAAGGGGCAGGGGGCAAGGAGAGGAGGGGTGAAGAAGAGGAGGAGGAAGCAGCAGCACTGAAATTCTATCCTATACCATGACAGCAAAACATGAGGGGCAAAAAGCCTGTTTCTCACAGAGGAGATTTGCTCTGCTTAGTTAATTCATAAAACCAGCAGTCAGACCTAAGTTTCAGTGGGTGTGGAGGAGATGGTGGTTATAGGTAAAGAAGCTGTAGTTAAAGCAGGAAAGCACCAAAGATGCTACATCATGAGACCATACATCCCATGGCCCTAGAAAAGCCCAGTTTAAGCCTGCCATTCTTCTGTAAGCATTAATAGCACTTTCACTTTTAAAAGGTCCCAATTTGGAAGTTGTTATAGTCACCCTAGTTCTAGGGTGAACAGAGATCTACATGGATATCACCTTTTATTGCATATTTGCATCTATTAAGTTCTAAAAGCACACTCTCATTATTCTTTGTTAGAAAATGATTTTGTAAGAATGCTTTTATTCATGCCAAAGCTCTAAAACTTTGAGGACCTTATTCCAACTGGATTAAAAAAGCTCAGGAGTAAACAAATCTGAAACAGAATCTGATGTTTCAAAGCTGTACCAGGTCAAATAATATTATAGAATGTATCCACTTGTGGTGGAGTCTACATTTTCCTCACTGTGGGGTACAGGCAGGACCATCATCCTGCACAGCTCCAGGAGGCACCATCTGCACCTTCATACATGTGGACAGTGCTCCTGGGGCTGCATAGGGGACAGCCTGTTGGGCCTCATGCAGCCACCCTGGAAGCAGAGCCACAATGGTTCAGATTACCAAGACAGCAGACCCAGTGATCCTCATGTCCCAGGAGCTCACCCAGATTTCTCCTTCACCTCCACAGTCATTTCCCTGAAGTTCATGATGCCCACTGCCTCAGAAAATCAAAGCTCTGTCATTCCTATAGTTGGGACTCATGGAAGAAAGCCCCAAGCTGGGGCCCACACACCTGCAAACCCACAGCATGACCTTAAATATTCTGGCAAATTGAGTTTGTCAGTTTTGGTGATGACCAGGGCAATGTCCCTGCAGAAGCCCCACTGGCAGGCTTTGATGCTCTCATTTAGAAGGTCTTGTGGGCTCTATCCCCAGACACTCTTTCTATGTCACTGGTCACCAAGATCATTGAGCATTTATCAATGGTTTGTAAAAGAGGACCCCAATATGTATAAGAACATGAACGACATCTTAGAAAATGTCCTACAGGACATTTTCTTTAATGTGTCATTTATGTCCTCCAGGCTCTGCCCCTGCCTCCCAAAACATACACTCTATATACTCTAGCCTTATGGAGCTACTTGCATTTTTTCACATGTGCCTTTTATCTTTCAGAGGCTTTGAACTTCTCCCAACCTGTGCTTAACATGTAATCACCTTTCTAGAAACTAAGGACTACCCCGAGGGTGGGTTGGGCATCAATCCTCTGCATCCAGTTGCACCTGTACTTACCCTTCCACAGAACTCTCAGAGTTACCATATAAGGACAGTGCTCTGTCCCACCAGCTTGCAAGCCCCCCAATGGGAAGGAGCTGTGCCTTTTACCTTGGATCTACATCATCTAAAGCACAGTGCTTGGCACATGCTAGAGGATCCAGAGGTGTTTTGGATATTGGTGATGGGCAGAATACAAGAAATCAGACTTCCCATCCTCAATCCATCACTACCTTGTTATCTACCTTAGCAGCCATCCCATTATTCTGCAACTCACTTTTCCTCTAGGTAAAATTAAAGTATTGTTTTTCCAGGAAACATTTTGGTAGTGTATCTTACTCCAAAGATCTCACATCATGGCATCATTTTGAAGGTGTTTGGCTGCCTCTGCATTTTTAGCATACTATCCACATGAGGCAATGCGGATGTTTATATGATTCAAGTTACAAAGTTCAATTGACATGGAATTACAACTTATTACTAACATAAATATTTTAATAAAAAACATGGAGCAGGAGATCATGTGATTCCTTCTGATGCTTCTCTTAGTGCTTTAATTGTTTTCTCTATATATATACATGAAAAACTGGTTCAATGCAAAGATTGAGTTTATTTGTGGGACCTCAGAACAGGGCTTTGCACATAAAGTTGTGACGAGTTTGTGACTTGACAATTAAATTATTATTTTGCTTAATACCACTGATTATTTACTTGTAGCAATTTTGTGGAGGACATTTAGCAATGTCTGGTGATATTTTAGTTGTTACATCTTTGGGGGTGCCATTGGGTAAATTCCAGGAATGATGTTGGACATCCCAAATTGCACAGGACAGATCCTCTATAGCAAAGAGTTATGTGGCCCAAAATATGAAGGGTGAGAATCCTTGATGTAGAGCAGGGGGTTTCAAGCTTGTTTTCAGCAACAGAGTCCTGTTCAAATGAAACCTTGAGAATGAATTCTAATTAATAAACTCAATTTTAAAAAATGGAAATGCTCTGGTTGAATTGGGGATGGGGGATTAGAACCCCTCACCTGTTCAGGGCCCCAACCCCCTATCTATGAAGCTTTTGACATCATGGATCAATGTTCAAAAATCATCAGTCCTAGAGTTAGATACCCCTGTGCTTTACAGAGAAGAAAAAGGCCCAGAGAGGCAAAGGGACTAGCTTAAGGCCACACAGCCATGAATCCTGATCCTCCCACATATGAGGCTGAACTCATATTTAAGCAGGAGAATAAAAGCAACCACTGTCTTCCCACTTCCCAAATTAGTGTCCATGGTGGGCAGTGAACACTGGGTTGCGGAACCTCATAAGGTTTCCAGGCTGGGAGCTCCTTGAGGGCAGGGCCCCTTCAGCCTTTATATTCTCCATTATCTTGGTAAGCTATAGAGGCTTTAAAAATATTTATTAACTTGAGAAAAAGACTGCATCATAAAGGTTGCTGTGGTTAAATTTCAGGCCCTACACATAGCACTTAACTGCCAGGATGTGGTGAGGTGAGATCACAGAAGACACAAAAAAGCATATCTGCAATCCAAGACAGATGAGACTAGTGAGTAGGTGGCTTAGACACCCCCCCACCTCCACTCCTCCCCTGATAAGAATGGGGCCTCGGAGAGGTTAAGAGACATGCCTAAAGTCACATTACTACTTCTCAGTGGCAGAACAGGGACATCTGAGCTAATGCTAGTTTTAGCTTAGGGAAGGCAAAGCTGGCAACTAGAGAGGCAAGGGGAGGAATCACTGTGCTTTGTCCTCCATAGAAAGAAGGGAGTCTTTAGTAACTTCTCTTGGGGAGGATAGCAGAGAACCCCAAAAATGCAGGGGCAGAGGCCAAGAAGAGTTGCTTACAACCATCACTTTGCTTCAGTCCAACCTCTGAGCTCTTTCTCTGAGTCAGATCTTCTGGCCTCTCTGTTCTGAGTGGCCTTTGAAAAGTTGCCAGTGCAATCACTGTTCCACCCAGTGAGAAAGTCTGGCTGCACCTCTAGGCTGTCTCACTCAGTCTCCCTGCAGCTGGTGGAGTTCAGTGATTCCACTCCCAAGAGCAGGGACCCTGCAGAAACAAAGGCTCACAAGGCCAGGCCTGAGCAGAGTGACTAAGGGGAAGGGTAATGAGTCTACCAATTGCTTAAAGAAAGTGGATATAGGGGACATTCTAGGGGGATGAGATGCAAAGATTGAGTGCCATTTGGGAAGCTAGGAGACCTGCTCTCTGATTCAAATTCTGTCACACACAAGCTGTGTGGTCTTAAACAAATTACTTCTCCTCTCAGGGTTTTTGTTTGCCCATCTATAAAATGAGGGCATAGGCTAGATTATCTGTATGCTGTCATCAGGCTCTATATCTTGATGGAAACTTGTCACAAGGCTCTCCCAGCCCACAGCCATCATTTAGGACAAATATGCAAACTTTAACATTTAAATCAATCATTCTGAGTTGAATCCTTTGGCAGCTGCTCTGCTGACCGTGCCTCACTGATAGTGGACCTCCCTCCAGGTCCCATTCCAACTCTGATCTTGTGGTCCTATGTTCTCTCTGCCTAAGAAGACTTTTCTTTCTTTTTCTTTATGACACAGTTCTACTTGTCCTTCAGGCTTCTCTCAGAAGCCAAACTCTGGCATAATGTTAAAACCCACTCCCTGCCAACTTCCCCAGGCTTTTCTTCTCTCACCTCCCTCCTCTATATACCCCATGCCCCCTTCACTCCAGCCACCCAGGAAGACTCATCTTCCCCCTGATGGAGTTTCAATTAAAGGCCATGGCAACTGAAAGAATAGAAGGT
>JAKSZT010054048.1:30070-47890 GCA_026826555.1 Tolypeutes matacus
AAAAACTAGAAATATCAGAGACACCAGGTGATCTAGCAACACTACCACAGTTATCTGGGGATGTTATTGCAAATGAAGTGTCCCACCAGAAGAAACACAGATTTGGATAGGGGGCCACTGGGAGCTGCCTTTTTAACAGGCCCCACAGGGGATTCTGATGCCTGAGACATAAGAACACACATTCTGAGAGACACTACACTATTTCTACCATCCACTTTCTTTTAACCTGTCAATCAATCACCAGTTTTATATTTAAACTTCTAACAATCTTGGTTGCCCGATAAAATACATAGCATCTCATTAAAGTTGACTTTCAGTTAAACAATAATATTTTTGTATAACTATGTGCCATGAGAACATAAATACATGCAAACAATAACCAGGAAAGGATGGGAGTAGCTATACTAATAATGAACAAAATAGACTTTAAATGCAAAACTATTGTAAGAGACAAAGAAGGACACTATATATTAATAAAAGGGATAATCTGTCAAGAAGAAGGAACAATCATAAACATTTATTCATCTAACCAGGATGCCTCAAATTACATGAGGCAAACACTGGAAAAACTAAGTGGAGAAATAGATGCCCCTACAATTATAGTGGAGGATTTAATACACCATTATCACCATTAGACAGAACATCTTGATAGATGATCAATAAAGAAACAGAGACATTGAATAATAAGTTAGAGCATCTAGACCTAATAGATACATACAGAACATTACATCAAAATATAGTGAGATATACATTCTTCTCAAGTGCATGTGATTCATTCTCCAGGATAGACCACGTGCTAGGCCACAGAACAATTCTCAATGAATTCAGAAAGATTGAAATTATACAAAGTAATTTCCTGGACTACAATGGAATGAAGCTGGCAATCAGTTAGGGGCAGAGAAGCAGATTAGGCACAAATATATGGAAGTTAAACAACATACCCTTAGACTATCAGTGGGTCATGGAGGAAATTGCAAAAGAAATGAATTGAAAATAATAACACAATGTATCAAAACCCATGAGATGCAGCAAAAGCAGTGCTGAGAGGGAAATTCATAACCATAAATGCTTATATTAAAAAGGAAGAAAGAGCTAAAATCAAACACCTAACTGCACAATTGGAGGAATTAGAAAAAGAGCAACAAGCTAACCCCAAAGCAAGAAGAAAGAAGGAAATAACAAAAATTAAAACAAAGCTGATTAAAATTGGAAATATGAAAACACTAGAAAAAATTAACACAACCAAAAGCTGTTTTTTTTTGAGAATATTAAAATAGAAAATCCCTTAACTAGACTAACAAAGATAAGAGAAAAGCTGCAAATACATAAAATAAGAAACAAGGAAGGGGATATCATCACTGACCCCACAGAAATAAAGACTATCAAAAGAGGATACTTTGAAAAATTGTATGCCAACAAGATGGATAATTTAAAAGAATTGGACAAATTTCTAGAAATACACTAGCAGCCTACACTAATGAAAGAAGAAATTGAACTTAACAGACCAATCACAATTAATGAGATTTAATCAGTGATCAAAAACCTCCCAACAAAAAAAAGGGCCCTGGACCAGAAGGCTTCACAGGTGAATTCTATCAATCATTCCAGAAAAAACTAACACAAATCCTGCTTAAACATTTCCAAAAAATAGAAGTGGAGGAAACAGTGCCTACCTCATTCTATGATGCCAACATCGCCCTAATACCAAAGCCAGACAAAGACGTCAAAAAAAGGAAAGCTGTAGACCAATCTCTCTAGTGAACCTAGATGCTAAGAGCCTCGAAAAAATATTTGATAATCGTATTCAACAACACATCAGATGAATTATACATCATGATCAAGTGGGTTTCATCCCTGGTATGCAAAGATGGGTCAATATAAGAAAATCAATCAATGTAATACACCATATTAACATATCAAAAGGAAAAAAAAAATCACATGATCATCTCGATTGATGCAGAAAAAGCATTTGACAAAATACAGCTTCCTTTCCTGATAAAAACACTTGAAAAGATAGGAATAGTAGTGATGAGGGAAGTGCTGGGACCCTAACCCCTCTCAGCAGAAACCCACAACTTTAGGAAAATAAACTCCCCTCAGTTCCTTTCTCCCCTCCCCCCTCCCTTTTCTCCATGGAATCCATGTCAGGAAGGTTAAGCACTCCCCGATGGCCCCTTTGAATTGAAATTTACAACTCTAAACAGATAATGACTCTTTTCCTCCCTAATGACCCTCTGCTTTTAGGAAGATAAGCTAACCTCCCTCCTCTGCTTTTGTAACCCTGTGTGCGCGCTTGCTTAAGGATTTGCCTGCTTAAGTGTTCCTATATAAACTTATGAAAATCAAGAAACAGGGTTCAGAATTTGGAGGCTGAATTCTCCTCTGGGCCTGCGTATAATAAAACTTTGTTCATCCGTACCCCCAGGAGTGCTGCTTGGGTTTCTTTCTGCCGGCTGCAACATTTGGTTCCCTGACTGGGAAAAAAACAATCAAACAGGCCCGTTGTGCCTCCGGCTTGGGGCTGACGGGCGCGGCCGACGACGATCTCTGAGCGAACGAAGTGGGCGCCACCTGTCCTCTTGATGGGACCTCCTTATGAGGCAGTCCCCACAGGCCACGTCCCTACACGCTGGCCTGACTCAATGGGGAAGCAGACTGAACAATGCCAGAAGACTCCGGAAAGGTAAGGCACTTGGTGCCAAGTCCTCAGCCAGGCCTGTCTCCGGACAGAAGAGAAGACTGATCGCCTCCTGAAATCTCGAGTACCGAGAGTCCAGAATAGGGCAATCCCTGTGGGAAGGACTGCATAACCTCTGAGTGACTGCGTGAGTGAGGATGGCAGAGGCTTGCATCTGCCATACCAGTCTGTGACTCCAAAGCTTTATGCTTCAGAGCCCGTGTGGACCCTAACCTGTTTTCCATGGCTATGTCATACGGCATAACAGCCACCCCGAGCTTCACCCGTGTGCCTTAGCTAAGGCGAGCCTAAGTTCTCACAAGAGATGTGGACAGGCAGGCATCAGAGTGGCCTCAAAAGAGGCAACCCCTTCCCTTGTCTGTGACACGCTACTGACTCGGTGCAAATTTAACACTGTTAATCCCTGTGGGAGGGACTGCATAACCTCTGAGTGACTGTATGAGTGAGTGAGGATGGCAGAGGCTTGTGTCTGCCGTGCTAGTCTGTGACTCCAAAGCTTTATGCTACGGAGCCCCTGTGGGCCCTAACCTGTTTTCCGCAGCTACGTCATACGGCATAATGGCCACCCTGAACTTTGCTGGGCGTCTTAGCTAAGATGAGCCGAAGTTCTCACGAGAGACGCAGACAAGCAGGCATTTGAGTGGCCTTGAAAGAGGCGACCCCTTCCCTTGTCTGTCTTGCGCCACCGATGCAGGGTATAGGCTCATCACAGTCAAAACCTACCATCTTAAACTGATGCTCAAGAATTTCAAGAAGGGTTTTTCCAGGGATTATGTCATCCAGATGAACCCCGGCACCCTCCAATCATTATGTGAAGTAGAGTGGCTCACTTTTAATGTTGACTGGCCCTTGGAAGGGGCCCTGGATATAGCCAGTTTCCCCTACATCGATTCTTGGTTGGAAATAGCTCAGACTCTGCCCCCTTGGGTTCGATTGTGTGTTGGAAAAAAGGGACAGAGCAGGGTATTAGTTGCACAGGGAATGGGGCTCCGGAAGCCAGTCAGTCATTCATCAAGGGTCCTCGGAGGAGGACCTACCACCCCCACCACCACCGCCATATGCTCTGGCCACTCTAGCCTCTCCTCCTAGCCTAGGAGTGCAGGCAGAGCTCCCAGAAACACCCCCACCTTCGGTCCCTCTGGGAACATCGGCCCCCTCTGAGGAAAGCCCTGCAACCCCATCAGCAAGGAGGCTCCAGTCAGCACAACCCACGTTATAGATGCCCCTCCGTGAAACACAGGGTCCGGCCCAGATTGTCAAGAATGGAACCATCCAACCCGGGAAGCCTGTATTATACTACCAGCCCTTCACAACTACAGACCTCTTAAACTGGAAGCACCACACCCCCTCCTCCTCGGAAATGCCCCAGGCCCTTATTAATCTCATGGAATCCATTTTCCAAACCTAACTTACTACTTGGGATGATTGCCGCCAACTTCTCCTGACTTTGCTTAGTACGGAGGAGAGATGACAAGATTCTAATGAAAGCCCGAAAGTGGCTGCAGGAGCAGGCCCCTACTGGTGTCTTAAACCTGGTATATTGGGCATGAGAAACAGCACCAGAAGTCCAACCAAACTGGGACTTCAGCACTGATCAGGGACGGGCTGCACTTAAGCAATATCAGGAAGCACTCCTCCGGGGGTCTGAGAAGGGGCAAAACAACCCACAAACATGACTTTAGGTACTCAAAAGCCTGACGAATCTCCAGGAGATTTCTATGAACGGCTTTGTGAGGCCTTCAGAATCTACACTCCTTTTGACCCAGAAGCTCCAGAAAAGCAGAGGATGGTGAATGTCACCTTTGTTGCCTTGGGACCAGCCTCACTACTGCAAAGAAAGTGGACACTGGAAAAATGAGTGCCCCCAAAAGACTCAGGCACATAGAGGGAACATCCCTAAAGGGAAATACTGACCTGAGCCCCAAGACCATCTGATCAGGCTGGTAGGGCTCAGCCCTGAATAGGGGCGGCCAGGCTCACTGGAACTTGGCTCCCATGAGCCCATGGTCAAACTACAAGTTGGGGGACAGTCAATGACTTTCATGGTGGACACTGGCACTGAACATTCTGTGGTGACATCACCCCCTTTAGCAGAAAAACCACTAATATCATAGGAGCAACTGGGGACCAGTCAAGCCAACAGCCTTTTTGCCAATCAAGAACTTGCCTGAATGTCCAGTTCCCCTGCTTGATAGGGACCTCTTAACCAAACTGGGGGCCCAGATTACCTTCAAACCTGAAAGGCCAGCAAGTTTAAGCCTTGGGACCAGCCTCACTATACTCATCACTGTACCCTGAAGTGAAGAATGGAAACTTCATGAGGAAGAAAGTTCAGGTCAGAATCCGGAAAAACTGCTAGAACTTTTCCCCCAGGTTTGGGCAGAAAAAACTCCCACCAGGAATGGCACGGATCCATGCACCCATCATCATCGACCTGAAGCCTGGAGCGGTCCTGGTCCGGCAGAGGCAGTATACGATCCCCCGCAAAGCACAATTGGGCATAGTCGAACACATAGATCGCCTGAAGAAAGAAGGATTTCTAATCGAATGCCAGTCACCCTGGAACACCCCATTATTACCAGTAAAAAAGCCAGATGGGACCGGATATCGACCAGTGCAGGATTTACGAGCCATTAATAACGCCACTCTCACCTTACATCAGGTTGTTCCCAACCCGTACACTGTTAGGACAACTGCCGCCTGAAAGCGCCTGGTTCACTTGCCTGGACCTGAAAGATGCCTTCTGCCTGCGGCTGGACTCCCGAGCCAGCCTGTGTTTGCCTTTGAATGGGAAGATCCCAAAACCCGGCAGAAAACTCAGCTAACCTGGACCAGGCTCCCACAGGGCTTCAAAAACTCCCCTACCCTTTTTGGGGAAGCCCTGGCAGCAGATTTGGCCACCTACCCCCAGGAAAACTGCAGGTGTACCCTCTTACAATATGTAGATGACCTCCTACTTGCCAATGAAATGGAAGAGGACTGCTGGAGAGGGACCCAGACTCTCCTACAACTTCTAATACAGACTGGGTACAAAGTGTCTTGGAGAAAGGCCCAGATCTGCAAACAGCAGGTCAAGTACCTGGGGTTCAGCATCACACAAGGGCACCAGATGCTCAGACCCGAATGAAAGAAAGTGATCTGCACCATCCCTACCCCCACCACAAAAAGAAAGCTTCGCGCCTTCCTCAGGCCTGTAGGGTTCTGCCACATCTGGATTCAAGGCTTTGCAGCCATGGCCAAGCTCCTTTACAAAGTTCTGGTGAGTCCAGAAAAAGAACCTCTTGCCTGGGGAGAAGCTCAACAGGGGGCCTTTCAAAAATCAAAAGATGACTCAGCCAAGCCCCTGCCTGGGGGCTCCCGGATGTAACTCAAAACTTTAACCTGTTTGTGCATGAAAAGAATAAAGTAGCATTGGGAGTTCTCACACAATCAGCCCCTGGCAAAGACCCATCGCTTACCTCTCCAAGCAACTGGACTCCGTGGCTGCAGGGTGACCGCCCTGCCTGAAAGCCCCGGCAGCAATGTTAGGAATCGAGTGGCAACTCCATACCACTTACAGGCCCCAGAGTTCAGGGAAAGTTGAACGCAAGAATCGAACCCTCAAAGCCACCCTAGCCAAATTCTGCCAGGAAACTGGTCTCCCCTGGGTAGACTTACTTCCCTTGACCCTTCTCTGAGTTAGGTGCACCCCAGAACCCACAGGCTATTCACCCTTTGAAATTCTATTTGGGCGGCCACCCCTAATTATCCAGGCCTTCAAAGGAAATCTCAAACTTCTGGGGGAGGCTAGCCAAGATTCCAATCTCCAGCAGCTGGGGAAAACTCTTGCCAAAATACATAAAACTAACTTGTCCTGGAATCTCATCCCCCTGGGACACTTGGTGCACCCCCACTGGCCAGGGGACCTAGTCTGGGTCAAAGACTGGAAAAAAGAACCCTTTCAGCCTTTTTGTACAGGTCCACATATTGTGATCCTTGTAACTCCTACTGCTCTTAAAGTTGCAGGTATCATCTTGGATCCATCATTCCAGGGTCAAGAAGGCACACCCCGATAAAGAGCAGGACAGCTGGACAGCCCAACCCGTACCCAGCCATCCCTTGAGAGTGACAGTTGCCCGGGATCCTCGAGCACCGACCTTGTCAAACGCCTGCTGAATGGACCCCTGCTCCTGGTGGATCCTGTACTTATACGCCTGCTCGCCTTGGTATTTGGAGTTGGACTCGTTGCTGCGGCTCCTGCAGACTGGAATGTTGGGAATAGAGCTCTAATTGCAATTGCTTACTGGTGTATAATAGAATGCTTCTGTGCCTTAACTTGCTTGTCCTTTCCTTCCTTGCCCCCTCCCTAGGAGCCAATACCTGCCCCCAAAATCTATGGCAGCTGCAAGTTAGTCAAAGCTGAGGTCAAACAAGCCGTGCTGAACGCTTCAGTCCTGTTCTTGGCAGGTGCAACTTCAACCTCTTTAATATTTGACACTTGAAGAGCAATTTAAGATCATGCTCTTTATACCTTGCTTGTTGCCCCATACCCCCACACCCCCATACCTGCCCCCAGGAGAGGGTGTAGGGGTCACAACTATGGGAATTATGACAAATTCCTCTGTTGAGACCCCCAAAAGAGCAGAGGATTCTGCCACTCTTGGAGCTTGCTGGTAGGTGCCACCGCTCCCTGGAAGGGGGTCCCACTGACTTCTCCATATCTCCTACAGAAAATCCCCAGCCTGGCAGGGTGTGGCATAGAAACCTGTGACCCCATAAAACTCACCTTATTAAACATAACCACCAGATTAGAAAATACCTTTTTAAAGGCCCAAACAGGACTAAAACTAGGAATTGGAATATACAACCCTTGGGGCCAGACCCAGGGGACCTCATACTGGTCCAGCTGAACCCGGTAACCCAACCCCCAGAGAAAACCCTGATGAAAAATGTCAGTAAAGCCACCCAGACACTAAAAGCCAAAGTTAGAACAGCCTCCGCAACGTTCTTTTGAACCAGGTTCAAAATTTCCACCAACTCCTAAATGAATCTCAGTCCGACATAGCTGCCTCCTGCTGGCTATGTACTTCCTCCAGTCTAACCATCTTCCCCGTACCTGTCCCATGGAATGTAACCCTCCTGACCCATGACAGCTCTGCGGCAGGAACCAGGCCCCTCCCAGTCTGCATAAACAAACCCCCAGGAAAACTGGCTAACTGTAAACACATAACTACAAGGTCTCCTTCAACCATCCTCCCTCTTGGAAGGGCTAACTGTAATGCCACCACCCACTCAATGAGCCTGACTGATACACCACAAACTCCACCATCTGGGTCTGTGGCACCAATGCCTACCAGTGCCTACCCCAGGATGGCCAGGGCATCTGCTACCTGGCTTGGCCAGTACCATCATTCTCAGTGAATGGAGATGAATTGCCCGGAGAGCTCTCCTGAGCAAACTAGCAATATAGGCAATTTTGGTATTCTTTGGACTAGGAGTAGTCGGGAATGTAGCAGTAGCAGGGGCCTCAATTGCAGTTGGTCAAGAGGGCTTACAAACACTAGCACTAGAAACATCAAATGACCTCGAAGAAATATCAGGGCCTCTCAACGGGTTGCAAGACCAGATAGACTCGTTGGCAGAAGTGGTTTTACAAAACAGGCGAGGATTAGACTTGCTCACTGCAAGTTCAGGGGGGATCTTTCAGGCCCTGGGAGAAAAATGCTGTTTCTATGCAAACTCCTCAGGAATAGTTAGGGACAAACTGGCCCTACTGAAAGAATGAGCCAAAGACCAGGTATCTGCCAACGGGAACTACTTCCAGTATCTCCTCTCCTGGATTTTGCCATTTATGCCAGTAATAGCCTCAGTCTTTTTCCTTTTAACTTTCGGGCCATGCATTCTACAGTACCTAACACAATACATCACTTCCCACTTAAATGCCTTAAAACACCAAATAATGCCTTGTGTTAAATATCAGCCCTTGGGGACTATAGGAAAATCCCCATGTTAGCAGATGATGCCCCATAAAGAATTATAAGGGCATCAAAAGGGGGGAATGATAAGGGAAGTGCCTGGACCCTAATCCCCCCTCAGCAGAAACCCACAGCTTTAGGAATATAAACTCCCCTGGTCCCTTTCTCCCCTCCCCCCCTCCTTTTCTCCATGGAATCCAGGTAAGGAAGATAAACACTCCCCACCTGCCCCTTTGAATTGAAATTTACAACTCTAAACAGATAATGACTCTTTTCCTCCCTAATGGCCCTCTGCTTTTAGGAAGATAAGCTAACCTAGCTCCTCTGCTTTTGTAAACCTGCCTGCCCACTTGGTAGGAATTTTCCCGCTTAAGAGTTCCTGTATAAACTTAAGAAAATCAAGAAACAGGGCTCAGAATTTGGAGACTGAATTCTCTTCTGGGCCTGGGCATAATAAAACTTCGCTCATCCATACCCCAAAGAGTGCCACTTGGCTTTCTTTCCACCGGCCGCAACAGTACGAAATTTCCACAACATGATAAAGGGTATATATGGAAAACTCACAGCTAACATCATATTCAATGGTGAAATGGTAAAAGTATTCCTTCAAAGATCTGGAACAAGACAAGAATGCCTACTGTCACCTCTCTTATTTAATATTGTGTTAGAAGTAGTTACTCAAGTGCTTAGGCAAAAAAAGAAAGGATATAAAAGGCATCCAAATTGGAAAGGAAGAAGTAAAAATTTCATTATTTGCAGATGACATGATCCTATAAATAGAAAATCCTGAGAAATTGACAGCAAAGCTTCTAGAGCTGATAAATTAGTTCAGTAAAGTAGCAGGATATAAGATTAGTGCTCAAAAATATACCAATAATGAGCAATCCGAGGAAGAAATCAAGAAAAACATGCATTTACAATAGCAACTAAATCAAATATCTAGGAATAAACTTAGCTAAAGACGTAAAGGGCTTGTACTCAGAAAACTACACATCGTTGAAGGATATCAAAGAAACCAAGGTTTATGCATCAGTCCCTAAGAAAGTGGCCAGCCTTCCCAGAGAGGAACACAGTACTCCCCAGAATGCACCCATCTGTTCTTATTTGTTACAAAACATTCCCCAGTGTGCCCACTGTTGTAGTTCTCATCATTCCTCTTAAAATATGAAAAGTGCTGACTAGCAAGGCATTGATTTGCTGATTAACAAAGTTTCCTGCCTGATGTTTCACTTTTAGGTTTAAACAATACTCCACACAGCCAGATTCTTTGCCACTAAACCTGGACAGATGTTTGTGTTATTCACACAGCCTTCCTTGGTTGGGGAAGCATTGTAAAAGTCCATCTTTGGCTTTTCCACAGGAAGGAGAATGCATTCTGGCTTTACTTGCTTAAGGAGATGCTAAAGAAAGCCGTAGCAAGTTCTAAAACAATGTGATAGTGACATAACTGCATATTAATTTCTTGCAACAAACTAGCAATATTTGGGACTGCTGCATACCGCAGTGGTGTTACTTTAATTTACGATAAGGGGTTGTTTCTGTGACACATACCAATTTTTAAAAATTTAATTAAAACCATGATTAACATTATACTTTTATCTAATATTATGGCAAAACATTATTAAATTTCCAGGAATTTTTTACACTCTAAGTATTCATATGATCCTTTTGCTCATACAACTTTAATTAACAGAGGGTTAAAGAATTTCTTTTAATTTTATAACACTTATAAACACTTCATTCAAACTATAACACATTAAATGAACTCAGTTATTTTATTACTTTACTTTTATCAAGGTGAAAGAACAAATCTTTTGCGATAATTTGAAATAAAAAGATACTTTTCAGGATTTGACTTTGAGAAAGCAGGTTTGAACATTATGTTCCTTTAAAAGTGATAAGACTTGTTTCTCTTAACCAAGGAAATGATAAGGTTAAAGTACAAGAAGTTATTTTGATAAAAGACTTTCTTCTTTATATACTGATTATTCAGGAGAAAAACTCTTTGTAAACGTTTATTAAGACAGACTAATAATTTGAGAAACTTTGAGAAATAGCAAAATTTTAACTTTGCATCAGTATATTATTTGATAGTAAAGCTTTTAAAACTTTATAGATACACCATCAAATCTTACTTAACTTTGACCACAAAAATTCCTTTTCTGTGCACCTTCTGCACTTTCTGTGTTCATTCAGGTTTTGTCCAACATTTTACTCTTTCTTAATAACCAGTCATTTTATCTGAGGACAAAATTATTTCCTTTGCCTTTAATAATAAAAACACATTCTATACACCCTACATACGTAAGTTACCAAAATCATTTTGGAAACTGTCTCCAAGCAAACCTCTTACAACATACAATTACCATCAACACTAATCAAACCTGCCAAAATAATGATTCAATTTGTTAATATGCAAACATAGCTTTTCTTCATTTTAAAATACCTAGTAGCATGCAACACAAGAAACAGTGTTTTAGAGACAAGTTGCCAGGGGAGGCTGGCTGCTGACAGGTTTTCCTGTTATGGAGTTACTTTTTGTTATTAGCATCAATTCAGTTTCTGTTTTATACTGACTTCTTGGAATTAGCCATTTAAATATTTCAATTTAAACAATGCTTCTACAAATGTCTTATAATTATCCATAATCACATAGGCTATAGTCATTTCATCTCAAGACAAATTTCACCTTCACAGAACACATTCTCTTAAACAAACTTATCAAATTTTAATAGAGCTCTTTTAAGAATTTTTTTAATCAATTTAAAATTACCATCTGCAGGTATCAAAATATACACTGACACGGAACAAAACAGGCAAACACAAAAAGAATTATGACACACCAACAGAAACATAAAGCTTACTAATTTCACCCATAATTCTTACTCTTTTGGTATTTCTGTCTTCATACCCTCCATCATTTCACATCTTTGATATTATTTCTTTTAAGATTTCTTCTGGAATCTGTGTTGCCTGTAATATGCAAGCTAATTCTTGGAAACACTTTTATTAGTAATCAGCAGCCAGTTAGGATTACTTGCAGCATAAATTCAGTTAAGCTCTAATTTAGCAGTTTAGACAGACATTTAACACGTATTTTTTGGATTACTACTCTTTAGGAGTACACTTAGGCTCGAAGTTCAGGAGGAAGCTATTGTTTCAAAACTGAAAGTTCCTTTTGACAGTTTGATAAAAATTCTGCACACATTTTATCAATTTGGCCATACAGGCCCAACCAGAATCAGCATGGAAACAAAACAGAGAACACCAATGTTGCCAACTTTTCCTACTCTCCCAGCGGTTTAACTCTAACAGCTGCCACCAGCCCACAGCCACATCATCATGTAGGCAGCAGGGGGTTTGCAGAGTTGCTGCCGGAATGTTTTCCTTATCTTAGTTAACTCTTTAACAAGAGAGTTTTCTTACAAGCATGATTTCACTGACAAGGGCTTTATTCAGCACTTCTGCATGTGCAGGACGTTTTATTTGTGATTTCACCTCTCCTCACACAGGCGATTCAACATGATTTCCCTGCATTAGCTGAGAGCGTACCGAGAACATAAGAAGCATCCTGATGATGTAATTGTACTCGGATCCTGCTGGCTATGTCAAAATGCTCTGCTACATAAACTGATTTGCTAATACTTTGCTATATGTATGTGTATATAGATTGATATGATGACTTAATTAACTCAAGGATAAGAAAGCAATACACAGACATAAATTTATTTATTTTATGAAACTTCTTTTAATAATTGGGAGAATATAAAATAGGCAAAGGATTGTCTACAAACAGGGGTCCAACTGCTGCATCATAATCCTTCATGATATACATACATATAGATATAGGCTCACCAAACCTAGGAACACACCGACATACCTGGCCCACCCCTAGCCAGAGTCCCGGATGGATGCAAAATAAATATATATATGCATATCTAGTTTAATAAGTCTATACTGACAGAGTGAGAAACAAGAATAACATAATCAATCAAAAGATTAAATCAATATTGAACAGAGCACAAAGTGACAGAAAAAACAGAGCAGTCTTACATATAAACTCATCAACATGGAGCTCTGGACTGGGAAGTCCCAAATCAGCAGCCGATACCAGAGTCTTGATTGAAAATACCTGTGCAGAGCCCCCTCTCCCAGGGTGGGTTTCAACTGACCTGACCAAGGACTATCCCATTTATTGCAGTCATAATCAATGAACTTGATGCTATAGATGCCAACTTATGAGTACTGCATCAATTCCCGAGGAAGTGGCCAGCCCCCTGAGGAAGGAACACAACACTCCCCAGGCAGTACATTCCAAGTTTATGCATCAATCCCTGAAGTAGTGGCCAGCCTTCCCAAAAAGGAACACAGTACTCCTCAGAATGCACCCCATCTGTTTTTATTTGTTACAAAACATCCCCCAGTGTGCTCACTGTTCTAGTTCTCATCATTCCTCTTAAAATATGAAAAGTTCTGACTAGCAAAGCATTGGTTTTCTGATTAACAAAGTTTCCTGCATGATGTTTCACTTTTAGGTTTGAACAATACTCATGAAATTTTTTCCCAGTACAAATGCTTGTGCCAGAAACCCTCACTGCTCCACAGTGACAAGGACTTTCTTATCATCACTGATCTTTGCCCACAACCAGTTTTCTTTCTCTATTTCTCTATTTTGGGGAGAAATCATGGTGCTTTATTGGTTAATTGATGTCATGTGGATGCCTCAAATGCTGAGTGTCACTTGATGCTGTCCTCGTACAAAAACTAGAAACCTCTAGTTTTTTCTCACTGCCTCCCACAGCATCATTATACGTGACTAGAGTTATTATCTTAGTGATGCCAGCTGTTTCCCTGGGAAAGAAGCTCCTTGCTGCCCCCTCACCTCTTCTTTGAGGTGTGTCATTTAAATGGAAAGCAGGAGGGAAAGATGGGTAAGGGAGGGGCAGAGGAGATTTCCTGATATTGTCCAAGAGGGATTTATTACTGCTTAGAAAACTCATACTGCAGCACTGTTGCATGGGAATTAAAATATCTCCATTTGAATATATCACTTTAAAATTTTTCTCCTTTATTATTTTCAATTATACCATTGAATTATATGAAGTTCTTTGTTTGCCTTTCTCCCAATAGAGAAACATCTTTTATTTTCATTTTTCACCTATTACATATTTAGGTAAATTCTACATTTAATTAAAACTTAGATTTTGGGGGAATATTCTCTTGCAAGTTAATATTGCTTTTGTGTTTTAAAAGTCTCATGACTGAACTGCATACATGTATAAATTATAGTTATATATAAAATGGATGTTATGTAGATGAGAATAATTAAAGAAAGTTTATATTTATAAGAGCAACATAAACATTTTAAGTATAAATATAAGAACCGATTAATACATAAATGAACATATATAAACATATACGGAAGTCTCTTAGGTAGTGTCTTAAGTATATGAACAATCTCATCAGTAGTAATAGCTCTTTCAATTTGAGTTTCTGTAAAGAGAAAGTCCCACATTTCTGTTGTGTACCTCCAGCCCAAACTCTTTGTGATTGAAGCTGGAATGGACCATGGAGGAAATCACTTGAGTGTTAAGGAAGTGAAGGTAGAGGAACTCTAGCCCATGGAGGCGGTAACCTTGGATCCACTGGCCTCAAAGACTCTCAGATAGAACTGGAGTGGGCATTGCAGCCTGTTGGCTCAGGAGCAGTGAGTGGAGCATTAGTTTGGTGCTGCTTGTGACCCAGGCCCACTCCAGGAAGAGGGACCATCAGGGAGTGGAAGGGTTTCCAAACACACTGAATTTGGAAAAGTGCCTGGTGCTGACCTCTTCTTGGGACTCCCATGCTTTTAGCATCTTCTTCATCTCTTCTGCTTGTTTGGAACATCTGTATCTCTCTTCCTTTAGTTCTAGGACCACCAAAGTTAATTCTTCCATCAGCATTGATGTAGTTCCCTTAGCCTTTCTGTAGGTGTCAAGAAGGCTGGGCATTTTTAAAGATGCTTTCTCTAGCCTAGCATCCCATAAGATGACTTAGTCTCTACATAGCTCTTGTGAGCAGCACTCATCTTATCAAGAAGTTGACATTTCTTGTCAATCAGGGTAGCTAGTGTGTCTGCAAGCTGCTTCTCATGTTTTCTCTAAAGTTGGCTTCTAACGGACTGCTTAAGTCTGAACAATAGGAGACCCATCAAAATGCTCAAGAAAGATTGAAATGCTGTTGTGTCCCACTGGAGGAAGGGGAATGGGAGGCATGGACTAGTGTCATTGCGCTCCATCATCACCTCTCAAAGCTTCCTCAGGATCATCCAAAAGACAAGCTCCACTGAGCGCTACAGGCCCTCAATGGCACTGATGCCACCACAGGACACTGACCAGTAACCCTGTATCCACAACAAACCCCAGAGAACTCCTTAACATTTTGCCTGGAATCCACAAGCAACTGACAGCCTGGCTGCTCATCAGTGAGGTGGTCAGTGGAGGAAAGATACTGACAATAAAATGTTCTTATCTCCATCATATTCTTACGAATATTGTTATCTCTTTCTCTCTTATTGTCCTTTTTAAAAATTGATTAAAACTTAAATACAGTTAAATGTATTGATCTCAACTGAATGATGTCATATTTTTTTAAACCTTTCTTCACCAGTCCTCTCCAGTATCCAAGTAACCTATCATGATATGAATCATTTCCATTAACCAGGAAAATAATCCCTTTATGCTTCAATCAATACCCTCCTCCCAACATATTCACTCTCGTTCTGATTTTCTATCCTCATGCATCAGTTTGCTACATCCTGAAATTCAAAAAAATGAAATAAATTGGACATTACATTTTGGCGCATGGATCCTGTGCTCAAAATATTGTATTGAAATTCCTTGATGTTTATTGCATCAGCAGTTCTCTTGTTTCTTATCAATGAAAATTAAGTCACAAACGACTAACAAGAGAAAAAGCCTCACTTTTGGCTATATCCACATAATCAATATTTAAAAATTTTAAGAAAGTCAATATTTAAAAGCATCCAGGAGAGGTGGGCCAAGATGGCGTTAGTGTAGGAGGGCGCACACTGCAAGCTCCCAGAGCAAGGTGGATTGTGGACGGGGTCCTGCCCGGGGGTCTGTGCTGTGCACGCGTGGAGTGAGAAGCTTGGGACATCTATCTGCGCGGATCTGCGGCGTGGACCGAACGGTGGCGATTTGTGAGTTTTGAGGCTGCCGGTGGAGGTTGGCACAGGCGGCTGAGCCCCGCGGTTAGGGGAAAAAAAATAAAATTAAATAAAACAGCCATTTGGAGCCGCGGGTGGGGCGAAAAAGTTTTATTTTCTAGGGATCTGGCTGCCTGGCGCACCTTGGACCTTGTGTGAACAGAGCAAACTATCTAATTAGCACCCAGTGAACCGGAGGGGGGATTTTGGTCGGGAAACGCAGCTGATTTCCCTAGCCACCCAGGGTTAAGACCCTGGCCGCTGCGGAGCCAGGAGGAAGGGACACTTACCAAAAAAGGGAGGGTTCGGTTGGAAGACAGGGAAGGGTATTTTATATTTTTAGACATTGATCTGGCTGCCTGCACCGCCCCATAGCTTTGGGGAACAGATAAGCCAACCTGAAGCACCATTAGGCTGAGAGCAGACGCGAATCTGCACTCAAACTGATTTACTGAGCAGCCCGGTGACGCTGGAGCTCGGCGCCAGAACGGAGGGAATCCGCCATCTTTAGCACTCCTCACTGACTAACATCAGAGCTTCAGCTAACCTGGAGAGTCCGGAAAGTGGCACGTTCTTGATTAATTTCCACGGGCCCAGCTAGGGTCCCTTCCGTAAGGGGGTTGGTCTAGAGGAGGAATTATTTTGGGTCCTGCATTTGGCTAAAAAAAAAAAAAAAAAAAGTGAGGTCACCTCAACAAATGAAAAATAAATTCTTTTTAATTTAGTTTAATAGCTAAAAGTGCTTCAGGACCTGCATATAGAAACCTGTGGGGAAATTCATTGATAAACACCAGGAGGCAGGAAGGATCCATGTGGACCCTAGGGGAATCATTGACCCCCTTAGCTCTGTTTGACTGCTTGCCTGTGTGGATCTTTGGTTTCTCTCTGTTACTTTCTGGTCTATTGCTATAATTCCCATTTTCCTCCCCCCTTCCTTTTTCCTTCTATTTTTTTTTTTTAAATAGGTGCTGCCAGCTGTTCGCTTATTTGCTGGGCTTCTTATTCAATAATTTCCCACTCGCTGTATATATTGATTCTGTATTACAAACTATCGCTTATCCTTCCAGCATCTTTCTGCCTTCTGTTTTCTGTTGTGGCTCTTAGAGACAACATTTTTTCATAGGCCCACAACTTAAGGGTGTCAATTTCTATCCCATCTATTTTGTTTTCTTCTTCTTCTTTTTTCTTTTTTTTTTTTTTATTAGTATTAACTTTTTCCTTTCAGACCTTTCTCTATTATTTCTCTCCCTCCTCATAATTCTACCCTTCTAAATCACTCTATATATATATTCCTCCAATTATTTTCCCAGTCCATTGTAGGAACTCCATATTTTTTCCTAGTACTGTACACTGCCTACACAAGTTAAATATTCATCTCATTAAGTCTCATTTTGCCCCTCTTCTAACTTTTATCAATATTTCTATTATCCTTCTGCCTTCCTTACATCTTTTGATTCCTCTGGCCCTAACCTTTTGCCTTCAAGGGAACATAGAAAGAAGCAAGGAAATAAAATAAGAAGAAAAACTACCAAAGAGAAAACTTAACTCACACGCAGAACCAACAGCTAAATAAAATTCTAGAGCATAGAGAAAAGCTAATCAACTGAACAAACCCATCAAGATAATATGATGACCAGAGGTCAACAGAAAAATACAAATGACTCTGAGAAACTGGAAAACATGGACCAGTCCAATACACAAAATAAAAACCAGGAAGCAATGCAATACATCGAACAACTAATCAAAGCTATCCAAACAAATATCATGGACCAACATAAAGAACTGAAGGAAGAGAGTAAGGATATATAGAAGACACTGGGAGAACATACTGAAGAAATAGCTAACACACCTAAAAAGGTAATGGATATGATGGCGAACAAAGACACAAGTCAAGAAATGAAAAAGACGCTGGACTCACATGGCAGCAGAATTGAACAGGCAGAGGAAAGAATTACTGATAT
>JAKSZT010054048.1:52890-112813 GCA_026826555.1 Tolypeutes matacus
TCAGGATTGGGGGAAGAACTATGGACTAGAGTGGACTTGATGGTATTCTCTTGTTCACATATGGTGATTCTAGCAATGCAAGAAATTATAACAATGAGGTGGAGCCAGTGGCCACTTGACACTTTTGGGGTAGGGAGGGGATGAGCAGTTGAAATACAGTGGCTTCTTTGGGAGTTGGAGTGTTGGAGGCAGCCAGAAAAATGTGAAGCTAAAATGGCCGACTAACAACTAAAAACTAGCCTGATCCTATATTTAGCCTTCTTTGAAAAAATAGCTTACCCTGTTCCCGCGCCCGCGAAACCTTCCCACCTTCCACAGATAACAAACCCTCCCTAGCAACCAACTGTGCCCAATACCCGCCTAACACGTACTCCCTCCTCTTCCACGCCCTGCCTCTTACTCCACCCCTTACCTAGCTTATAAAAGGCTGTGCACTTCCTCAATAAAGGACCCCCCCTCCCCGCATACTGACCTCGTCTCCGCAATAATTCTTTCCCTCGCCGTCAAGGCCCCCGGGACGCCAACTACCACCCGGCGCCCCCCCCCATCCTGCCCGTCAACATCTGGCGCCCAACGTGGGGCGCGATCGTCTGCCGCTGGCCGGTAACCTCCGCGAACGGGTAAGGACTACGTCTGCCTTGTTCCATAACTTGGCAGGCCCCTATTCCGTTCGGTACCTCTCTCTCTCCAACTCGGCTTCTTTGCCCCCGGGGTACCCCCTCCCTCTTTCTCCCTATGAGCTTTAGCCACTTTGTCCCCTGGTTCCCTTTCTTCTTCCTCCTTCCATTTATCTTGCTCTTTTCTCTTAGCCTCCTCTACCATTTTTGTCCCCAACTCTCCTCTTCCCTCGTTCCACCGATTGTTCTCTGCCTCTTCCTCCTCTCTCTCGTTATTCTTTGTGTTCTGATCTTGTCTCTAGACCATGGGGGCCTCCTTCTCTTCTCGTCAAGCCCCTCAGGTTAGGGCTTTCGCCAGCCTTCTCGCATGCTACCAGTGCAAGGTTTCAGCAAAGCAACTTCAAAATTACTGGGACCTCCTTCTCCCCTTCAACCCCTGGCTTCTCACATCTAATCTTTGGGATCCTGATACCTACCGCTTGCTCGTCGATAGAGTAACTTCTGCCATGGAGCATGAGAATAAACGCTTCCCCCCCAGCCTCGTTCCTACGCTTATTACCATTCGCTTCTGCCTACTCGGCGCTAAGCCTCTAGAGATCTCCCTTTCAGAGCCCTCCTCTTCTGAGGAGGACTGTGAGAATTCTAATGCTCTGGTCTTCCAGCTTAACAACCTTTTGGAAGACTCTGATACTGCTTCCAAACCCCTAACAAAAACCACTAACAACCGCGCTCAAAATGGCGCACTTCCGCCTTCTTCACCGCCTGAAAAGCGGAACCTTCTATATCCGGAACTCCCCTCCTCTGTTGAGGGCGGAGCTATACTTCCCCTTAGCCCTGCCAGTCACCCAGTCACCACACCACTTCCTGCCAAACCTCCTGACCCCCCTGCTCCCCCACCCGCTCTGTCACACCCCCCGCCCCTTTCTCTCCCCAGCGGCCTGGCACCTGTGCCCCCGCCGCTCCCTATCCGCTTTCAACCTCGGCTCTCAATGCCAACACCGTGATCTCCCCAGAGGCTGCTGCGGCTGTCCTGCAACAGCCCCCACCGTCTTCCCTGCACCCGCAACAATGTTACAACTGTCGCTCAGGTTACTCCGGCAACATTCATCTGCCGTTTGGTCGTGCTCCTCTCCCTGATTGTTCCTGCCCCGCTCCCTCGCTTTTCCCTATCAACCTCGCACCCAACCCTCAGCGTCCTCTTCCGTGGTACCCCTACAAACCCTCAGAGCTCAAGCGCCTCCGCGAGGCGGTCAAGGAGGACGGTTTGGGGAGTCCCTTTGCGCAGCAGCTCCTCACTGACATTTCACTTAACCTTAACCTTCCTTATGATTGGCAAGCAATCGCACGGGCCATTCTAACCCCAGGCCAGTACATCAACTGGCGCGCCCATTTTCAGGACCAGGCAGAACAGCAACAAAGGGCCAACCAGGCACAGGGAATTAACTACCCTCTTGATGCCTTTACAGGCAGCGGAGGCTATGCCAACCCAGCGTCCTATACTGGGGCTAATGCCCTCTTCTGGGACCAACTCTGGGGCGTCGCCATGCGCGCCTTTGGTAATTGCTCTGCCATTAAAACAGATACCTTTACCAAGCTCCTGCAAAACAAGGATGAGGATTTCTCCTCCTTTGTCTCTAGAGTCCAAGAAGCCTGTGCTCGTAAAGTCAGTAATGAGCAGGCCCAGATGGCCCTAGCCCGAGAACTTAATCTAGAGGGTGCTAATGCAGTCTGTAGACAAGCCATCGCCTCCAAAAGACAGGGTACTATCCATGACTGGATCCTAGCCTGTAAAGACCTCGACCAAACGTCCCATAATCTGGCCACTAGTCTCGCCTCTGCCTTAGTCTTGGCTGCAGGACCATGCTTTCACTGTTGAAAAGAGGGACACTTTGCCCGTGAATGCCCTTGCCCTAGCAAAGGCTTTATACTTCCTGGCAAACCATCAGCGCCCAAAAGGCCATCCAGGCCACCCTCTCCATGCCCAAAATGTAAAAAGGGATATCACTGGGCAAAAGATTGCCGCTCTACATCCGATATAAATGGCAAGCCTTTAAACTCCGCAGGGGGCAAGTCTCAGCCCCGCTCCCAAGAGACCCGGCCTCCAAGGCCATAAAATGGACCGTTCCTGTCCTCCGAAATCGCCCCGCCTTAACATTAAAGATCAAAGACGAATGGTATACAGGAGTTCTCGATACTGGGGCAGAGGTGTCCTGTTTTCCGGAATCCTATGCCCATATAACGCCTACTGAACAGGGTCCGGTCATTGATGGCGCCACTGCAAAAGGAGCTTCTCTCCAGTCCACCCTCCTCGTCCCGTGGCAGGACGAGGAGGGACACTCTGGTGTTTTTTGTCCTCTCTTCGTCCCCCATCTTACCACCATCCTATGGGGCAGAGACATATTAGAGCAAATGGGAGCAACCCTCTCCTCTGGCAGCAGTGATAACACTGCCGCCTGCCCTATCTCCCTTGTTCAAGTCACTGGCCCACCTCCAAGGCGTTCCCCCCAAGCATACAGGCCGTTGCTCGATTAACTCCACCTACGCCCATTCCTCTTATCTGGGACACAGAGGAACCTGTCTGGGTTGAGCAATGGCCCCTACCGTCCCATAAATTAACAGCATTACATGAACTAGTAAAAGAGCAGTTACAACTTGGGCACATAGAAAAAAGTTACAGCCCTTGGAACTCCCCTGTTTTTGTCATTCAAAAAAGGGGTAAAAATACCTTCCGTCTTCTCCATGACTTGAGAGCAATAAATGCCCACATCAAACCCATGAGTTCACCCCAGCCAGGCCTCCTTTATCCATCCGCAGTGCCCTTGGATTACTCCCTGGTCATACTGGATATAAAAGATTGCTTCTTCTCCATTCCCTTGCATGACACAGATAAGGAAAAATTCGCGTTCTCAGTTCCCCAAATTAACCACCAAGGGGCCAATGAATGCTATCAGTGGAAAGTACTCCCACAAGGCATGAAAAACAGCCCAGCTATTTGCCAGATCTATGTCAACTTCACAATTCAGCCTCTCAGACACAGGTTCTTTGTCCTTCATTATATGGATGATGTTCTCCTAGCCCATGAAAATGCTCAAACTCTATCCGAGGGCTTTCAGGAATTAATTCACAACCTCAAACTTATTGGGCTAACAGTTAATCCAGATAAGGTGCAACACCATGCTCCTTTTACATTTCTGGGCTACAAAATAACTGAACAAATTCAGCCCATTCCTTTACAAATCCACTGCCCTAATAAAATGACCTTAACGGAGCTACAAACCTTATGCAGACAGATTAATTGGATGAGGCCCGCTCTCCCTATTACCACAGCGGAGCTACAGCCCCTCTTCAAACTACTAGAAACCAAAGGTAGCATAGCTGCGGCGGCCACTAGAATTATAAAAATCACCCCTGCAGCAAAGGCAGTTGTCAATAAAGTCTCTCAACAAATAAATGGAGTAGCAAACAAGCGACATGTCCCTACAAAGCCCACACAAGCCCTAGTTCTTTTAACTAAAGGAACCCCCACAGGAGCTTTGTGGCAAGAAGGACCTTTGCTGTGGTCACATCTAGCTAAATCCCACAATTCCAAAATATTTCCTTTAGTATCTGCGGTTGTTCAGCTAGCGCAAACCTTAGTGCACCTTACTGTCCAAATATATGGAACAGAGCCCGATACCATCATTTGGCCCTTTTCCAAAAGCCAGACTGATTTACTTGCCCAATCTAACGCAGATTTCCAAATACTTCTTACAAGTTACACAGGACAGACAGACAACCACTACCCTAATCACAAGATCTTGCAAGGACTCACACAACTGCACATTGCGTCATCACACCACACCTTCCCTTCCTCCACACCGTTGCCTAATGCCCGCATTATCTTCACTGATGCCTCAAAAAAGGGCTATGGATTTGTCTCCTTCTCTATTGATTCAAATATCCCTCATGCCCGCACACTCAAACTCAGTAGCTCTGTCCAGAGAGGAGAAGTTGAAGCCATCATTCTCGCCTTTTCTATATACCCTAATGAACCCATCAATATTTTCTCTGACAGTGCATATGCCTGTCAGGTCTGCAAAGTAATAGCATTCAGTACATTCTTTCCATCAGACTCGGCCCTTGATTGCAGCTTGACACGTCTACAACAACTAACTGAACGACGTGTACAGCCATGGTTTATCACTCACATCCGCAGTCACACTGGCCTATTCGGCCCACTTGCAGAAGGCAACGCGTTAATTGATTCGGCAGTATCCACACTAACGCTTGCTGTACACAACCAAGACCTAATCACCCAGGCACGGAGTCTACACTCCAGATTCCATTTCTCAGCATCCAGTCTAAAACATTTATTTCCGGACCTGACCTCTGCAAACATCTAGTGCGCAGCTGTCGACGCTGTGCCCCCTTTTTACCTCTTGGGCCCTTACAACCCCAGGGTGTCAACCCTAGAGGTTTAAAACCCAACTCGCGCTGGCAAATGGACGTTACTCATGTCCCATCCTTTGGTCGACAGAAATATGTACATGTTGTTAAAGACACTTACTCCAGCCTAGTCAGCGCTGTTGCCCTCCCTGGTGAGCGCGCACATCACTGCATCCAAGCCCTAAGGCGGGCTATCCTCCTTATGGGAGTGCCCTGGGATCTTAAAACTGACAATGGGCCTGCTTACCATAGTTCTTCATTTCAGGCCTTTCTCAAACTTTACAATATCACACACCATTTTGGCATCCCCTACAATCCACAAGGACAAGCCATCATAGAAAAAACTAACCATCACTTAAAGACCTTAATACTTAAAGAGAGGGAAGAACACCCCCACCACACCCCGGAAGAGATCCTTACTACAGTTCTAGTGAAACTCAATTTACTCACATTCGACAAAAATGGACTGTCCCCCATGCATAAACACTGGTGTGCGTCCTCACTCTCCACCCCACTACCACTGGTATATTGGAAAGATCCTGAAGCCAACAAGTGGCAAGGACCTCACCCCCTCCTGTGCCAAGGTAGAGGTTTTGCTTGTGTTTTCCCAGACGATGCTCCCCAACCCATCTGGATCCCGGGACGAAACATCTGACCCACCACTGCAGACCAAGCGCCTAGCGAGAAGGGAACACCAACAGCTGAGGCACCTAACCTACCAGATGACGCGTGTTATACCGAACAACCCAACTCCTCAAGTACTCCTCAATCTCTATCGCAGAGTCCGCGCACAAACTCCCCTTCAGCCTAACCAACCCATCAACCTGGTAGTCCTAATAATCCTCTTTCTTTCCGCGGCCACAACACCTGTCCTCTCTAACTCGGCTCACCAACCCTTCAATTGGACAGTCAAAGTCATGGCCAATGATAAAATCCTGCAATACAATGTCACTGCCCAAGCCCCGTCCTTTGAAGTGCATATTTGTAGCCTTATAGGCTATTCTTACCAAAAGGACTACAAGCCATCGTACTGTCATCGTCATAATAATTATTTACTCGGCCCTACCGGCCACATGATCTCTGGTTTTTACATCTGCCCTTCCTCCGCCACAGGCTGCCGCGACACCACGCACTTCTATTGCCCCTCTTGGGGCTGCGAAACCATGGCTTACGGCTGGAGCGCTGCTCCAAATCGGGACTCCTACCTTACCTTCAAAACTGCAAATAGCACCCGATGGGATATAATTGTCCTCACTGTTAAAGACCCTTCCAAAGCTGCCTGGCTAGAGGGCCGTACATACGGCCTTCAGCTATACATGGAAAGCTATGATTATGGCGGCCTTTTCATAATACAAAAGAGGGCCACCACCCCCGCTGTTCCAATTTCCGTTGGCCCCAACCCAGTCCTCAACCCTCCCTCTATTCTTGCACTCCCTGACAATCAGTCTTCTAACTCCAGCGCCGCCCCTCTTACCCCACTATCCCCGTTACGAATCTACAACCCGCTTCTGTCCTTAGTTAACGCCTCCTTCTCCACTCTTAATTCCTCCTATCCCAACCTTACCGCTAGCTGTTGGCTGTGCCTCTCCTCCTCAATGCCTTACTATGAGGCTATAGCCACTAACGCCTCCTATCAATCTTCCTCAGAAAACAATCCTCCGTCTTGCAACTGGAACCAAACTCAAATAACAGTCCAGTCTGTCTCTCAGAGCGGGCTCTGTATCACTAAAATCGGAGGCACTGTTATTCCCTCCATGAAAACCCTCTGCAACCATACAACTACCCCTAACACGACCGCAAGATTTCTCTTACCCGACAATAACACACAATGGATCTGTTCCTCCACAGGCCTTACCCCATGCCTTAATGTTCGTACCCTCAACTCCACCAATGAAACCTGTGTGCTTGCTGTAATACTCCCCCGCATTATCTACCATACCAATAACCAATTTTTTGATTCCTGGCAGCGTCATCTCCTACCAACCTACATACAAAAAAGGGAACCTATCACCATCATTACAATTGCCACACTTTTAGGTCTTGCAGAAGCCGGCACCGGAATTGCAGCCCTAACCTTACACAATAATGCCCTTTCCTCTCTCAGGTCAGCCGTCGACGAAGATATCGCCCATCTCGAAACAGCCATTAACCACCTACAAAAATCTCTTACATCCCTCTCCGAAGTAGTCCTTCAAAACCGCAGAGGGCTAGACCTCCTCTTTCTCAAAGAAGGAGGCCTCTGTGCTGCCCTGGGTGAAGAATGCTGTTTCTATGCTAATCACTCGGGCCTCATCCAAGACAATTTAGCCCAAGTAAGAGCCAGGATAGAAAAACGTAAAAAGAAGAGAGAAGCCCAGGGGGGAGGTCTCTCCTGGGGATTCCAAGGATTCCTCCCCTACATTCTCCCTATTTTAGACCCCCTAATCATTCTCCTCGTTGCACTGGCAGTCGAACCATGGGCCATCAAAAGGATCGTTCAACTCGCAAAAGATCAAGCTAATGCCATTTTCACCTCATTTGTACAAGTCCACTACCAGCAGCTCACCACCGCCGAGGAACCCCCCCACACCCGTTCCTCCCGCAGTACCCTCCCCTCGTCCTCCCGACCCACCTCCGCCCGTTCTCCCCACAGGAGTTCTGCGCCGCCTGTTACCTCGGCTCCTCCTGCTGCCCTCGCCCTCAAGCAAATCCAGCTCTAAACACCCGCCCACAACACCGTCCACTCCCG
Organism: Tolypeutes matacus; assembly: GCA_026826555.1. Classification (NCBI taxonomy): domain Eukaryota; kingdom Metazoa; phylum Chordata; class Mammalia; order Cingulata; family Chlamyphoridae; genus Tolypeutes; species Tolypeutes matacus. Next base: position 60,661 of record JAKSZT010054048.1, read on the forward strand.
CTTCCTCCAGTCTGAGACCTCGCCTCCAAAACTTCGTTCGTCCTAAGCTCCACCGCTATAGCCGCGGCTCTCCAAAACTAAGCAGCCACTCACCTGTTCCATCACCCTTAGTTTGGGCTCCTTTCCAATGCTATTAACTCATAATAAGGTAAGGCAGGCTAAAGTCTGGCCAACAAACATAGCTGCGTTGTTTCTGCCCTCCATAAATAACAACATCCTCCAACCCTCCCCACCTTTAAGCAGCTGAGTGCGAGGCAAAGCACTGCAAGAGACGGTTAAAAGTGAGTACAGCCTAACTGTTCTCTGAGAAGCATGCCTCATTAGCACAAGGGCTCGTTCTAACTGAGCAACATGCTCAATAAAACATTGGGCTGGCTAGCCAATGACGGGCAACTGGACTGACCCATCAATCAACCTAAGACAGGGACACGGCCTTCTGCTGCAATGTTTCCCAATGACGGGTAAGACTGATAGGGTACAGCCCCAACCTAAGACAGGCACAGACCCTCCTTCGCAAATAGCACATTTGCAGATACGAGCACCCTTCCACAATGAGGCCTCTACTTCCCTCAGCTAGCTATACAATATAAGGCTCAAATAAAACAAAAAGGAGATGTTGGAGGCAGCCAGAAAAATGTGAAGCTAAAATGGCCGACTAACAACTAAAAACTAGCCTGATCCTATATTTAGCCTTCTTTGAAAAAATAGCTTACCCTGTTTCCGTGCCGGCGAAACTTTCCCGCCTTCCACAGATAACAAACCCTCCCTAGCAACCAACTGTGCCCAATCCCCGCCTAACACGTACTCCCTCCTCTTCCACGCCCTGCCTCTTACTCCACCCCTTACCTAGCTTATAAAAGGCTGTGCACTTCCTCAATAAAGGACCCCCCCTCCCCGCATACTGACCTCGTCTCCGCAATAATTCTTTCCCTCGCCGTCAAGGCCCCCGGGACGCCAACTACCACCCGGCGCCCCCCCCCCATCCTGCCCGTCAACATTGGAGTTTGTCCTGAGTACTGTTGTGGCAACGGATATAGGCCATTTTAAATCAGCACACACCACTCAGAACTGAGTGGGAGAGAGTGTGGTCTACAGTGTGAACTGTGGTCTATGGTTGGTGGCAAGGCTCCAGGATGTGTAAGTTCATTGAGGGTGCTGGGCCACACTGTGGGAGATGTTTGTGTGGGATGTGATGGGAGGTGTGGGAGGTGGGCAACATGGGAATCCCAGTGGGTTCCGTGTAATATTTTGGGTAATCTAAGCACCTCTTAAAATATATGTATATATATATATATAAACAACATTTTTGTAAGCAAATACACATATATGCATATATATTTATATATCATTTTGCAAATGTTTGTATGTATTGTGAGAATTTTGATTTTTTGGTATGTTTGGTATCTGGGAGTCTCCGGCACTCCGTGTGTGACTTTGCTGTGACCTAAAAATTCTTTGAAAATTAAATGTAAAATTGGGAGACAATGGGGATTGAGAGGAGGAAGGTATCATGGCACACCAGACATCCGATAACACAATGATAAAGGGAAGGAAAAAAGGGAAAAAAGAAAAGAGAAAGGGAAAAAAATGAATATATTTATATATATATTTTAAAGGCATTTCCTTTGCATTTTCGCCCATTTTTTGAATGTCCCAATCCACTAATTATATTTTATTTTGTTTTGTTCTTTGTTTGATTATTTGTTTTTTTTTCTTCTCTCTTTTTTTTTCCCCTGAGTTTCCTTATGTTTGTCTCTTGCATGTACGCTTATCACACTTGTTTCTTTTTCCTAGTAAGTGTATTTGATTATTTTATGGACTAAATGTTCGGGGAGGATTTGGATCACAGAAGGGTTACAATGGGTACTGCGGGGGATTATTGGGGGGGTGTCTTGGGGGGGTTTCGTGGGGATTGGTTCATCCGAATATACGTGAAAGATATACAAAATCATTCAAAGGATCGGGGGATGGGGCATGGTCACGATGGGTGGATAATCACACAATAAATGAGGGAATCTGAATTCCTAGCCTGGAGAGCTCTGCCACAGTCTCCAAGGGAGCAACAATAGTCCTCTGAGTGTAGGGACAGTGCCTGCCAAAATAGGATGACCCACTGATGTTTTTTGTTTTTTGTTGTTGTTGTTGTTGTTTTTTATTGATGACTACCCTTGTGAGTCTTTGCTCTTGTAAATGAGACTTAGCCTGCAGTTGTGGGGTGCCTAAGGGTTTCCACCTGAGAGCCTCCTTGTTCCTCAAATGTGGCCTCTCTCTAAGCCAAACTCAGCATATGATTGCATTACCTTCCCCCCAACGTGGGACATGACTCCCGGGGATGAGCCTCCCTGGCAACGAGGGATTAATACCAAGTGCCAACTGGCAACACAACTGGAAAAAGACCTTGAATAAAAGGGGGAAATGGTAAAGACAAATGAGTTCAAGTGGCTAAGAGACTTCAAAGAGAGTCGAGAGGTCATCCCAGAGGTAACTCTTACGCACACCTCAGTAGGAGCTCATAGAACATCTAAGTGCCTATCACCCCACTCAGTGGGGTTTCTGAGAGCTCCAGAGACACCCTGGTCCTATATAAGGGGGGATAGCCCCAGAGACTGATGCCTTATCAGTGGGTTCTATTTTGGAATCTGTGCTCCTGAGAGTGACAGAATTAGACTCAAATAAGTCCTCCCTGCACATGGTTCACCAGTCCCTTCTATTCAAACCTATATGTGATGCTGGAGTTTTTAGGTATACTTCCAGAGACTGGAGCCTCCCACGTACCTATGTGCCAGGTGTGCATGAAATCTAGGTGGAGCTGCAACTCCTACCCTACAGCTCAATGGACTCATCCAAGTCACCTGGTGAGGAGACAACGATGGGAAATGGCCATCCCAGGGAATGGAGAGGGCCTGCATCTGCAGGCAGGATCATCCCACCCACCATATCCATGGGATATAAGCCCTCTCTCACTTGGAGTTGGAGTGGACATCACCATCCCAGTCCCCTCAGGATTGGGGGAAGAACTATGGACTAGAGTGGACTTGATGGTATTTTTTTGTTCACATATGGTGATTCTAGCAATGCAAGAAATTATAACAATGAGGTGGAGCCAGTGGCCACTTGACACTTTTGGGGTAGGGAGGGGACGAGCAGTTGAAATATAGTGGCTTCTTTGGGAGTTGGAGGTTGTCCTGAGTACTGTTGTGGCAACGGATGTAGGCCATTTTAAATCAGCACACACCACTCAGAACTGAGTGGGAGAGAATGTGGTCTACAGTGTGAACTGTGGTCTATGGTTGGTGGCAAGGCTCCAGGATGTGTAAGTTCATTGAGGGTGGTGGGCCACACTGTGGGAGATGTTTGTGTGGGATGTGGTGGGAGGTGTGGGAGGTGGGCAACATGGGAATCCCAGTGGGTTCCGTGTAATATTTTGGGTAATCTAAGCACCTCTTAAAATATATGTATATATATATATATAAATAACATTTTTGTAAGCAAATACACATATATGCATATATATTTATATATCATTTTGCAAATGTTTGTATGTATTGTGAGAATTTTGATTTTTACCCATAATAAAAATAAATAAATAAATAAATAAATAAATAAAATAAAATAAAAGCATCCAGAATCCGACCACCTCTCACCACCTTTCCTAGTTGCCTGCATCATCACTCTTTTGGATCATTGCCAATGCTCTGCTTCTACTTTGTCCACTTCTCATCTATTCTGTTAAATGTAAATCAGATGGCCATATCATCCCTCTTCTCAGATTCTTTAAAGTAAAAGCCAGAGTCATTAAAATAGCTTAGGGGACCCTACGTGATATGGCCCCTTCATGTTTTTTTATCTCATTTTATGCTACTCTTCCTCCAAAGTCACTCCATTCTCGTCATACTGGCCTTGTTGCTACTCAAACCCTCAGGTGTAATTCTGCTTCAGGGACAGTGCATCCGCTGCCCACTTGCCTAGAATGCACTTAGGTCAGATTCCCACATGACTTATTCCTTCACTCCCTTCAGATCTTTGTAGACTTCTCAATGAGGCCTTTCCAGACTACGTTATTACAGTTGAATTAATTCCCTTATCTCTCAACACCCTCTACTCCCTTTCTCAAGTTTACTTTCCTCTGTAGCACTTATCACCCTCTAATACAGTGTTTTTGTCTATTATATGTCCCCTTGAACTAAAATGTATGCTTCACAAGAGCACAGATTTATGGGTTTCTTTTTCGTTGTTGCTCTTCACCACTGCATATATACTTAGCATTTATAAGTACAAATAAATGCTTTTCAATGAATCAATTAATGTATAAGGATGTTTACATGAATGCTTGATACTTTTTAGTGCTTTCCCATATATTTTGCCTTATTCTATTTTCCATTTACCCTGTCATAGATGTAGAGTGCTTACTACTATCCCATTTTGTTATTGAAAAATCAGATCCAGAACCCTTAAGTAACATGTCCAAGATTATACTGATAGTGTACAAAAAGACCAGAGGCAAGAATTTGGTTGTTTTGACTCGAAGATCTGTGCTTTTTTCGCTGAATTAATGCAAATATATATCAAGAATTTAAAATAAAGATCCTATAGCTTTTCAGGTGTCTGTTCAAGCAGAGATATTAGTCTTGCAAAATTAGAACCATCCTTTATTTTCTCAATTCCTTTGTTTAATGTCCTTAAAGGTCATCCTGTTTTTGTCATTCAGATGAAAAATTGGTAGGTCAGATTATATCCTGATACAAATCAGTTAGATTTGTGCCCTTTATTTTTTAAAAATCAATATTATTGATACATATTCATAAATCATACATTCCATCCAAAGTGTACAATCAATGGTATTTGGTAGAATCACATAGTTGTGCATTATTACTTCATTCATTATTAGAGCATTTTGATTATTCCAATAATAATAAACAAAAAACAGACAAATAAAAAACTCTACCCCTTAATAATCACATCAATCTCTCTATCCATCCTATGCCATAACTAGTTGCTATTCTGTTTTTGTCTGTCTAATTTATTTTTATATATATTTTGTGTAGATAGAGTCAAACAATATATAGTATCTTATGTCTAGTTTCTTTCACTTGGTATATGTCCTGTTTTACCCTTGCTGGAAGATTATTAATATATTGGTATACACTACTGTCCATAGTTTGCTTTGGTTGTATTTTTCCTGTTTTTCCCTTATTGGAATATTATTAATATATTACTATTTGCTATTCTCCATGGTTTGCTTCAGTTGTATTTTTGTCTGATATTTACATCCTATAATATTAACACACCTTTGGTCATTAAAAAATGGTCATATTACCCATACTCATATTTAACATGAGGATTCACTATGATATCCAGCCCCATGTTACATTTATTATTAATGTAATAGCTTTATTTCTAGTAATATACATGACCTTGGGCTTTCACTTTCAACCACTGTCATACTTATATATTAGCACTACTAGTTACCAACACAAAGAAATAATTTTACCATTTCTATTAATTTCCAAAGATGTACAAATAATGATTTTATGAATTCTGCATAGATTAAACCTCAGCTTTCCATTTTCTAACCTCGTTCTATTTTCTCCTGACCTATATTCTAGTTATTAACTGCAACATTTATACAATATATTTAGTTCGTAATAGCACAATCATGCTATATTTGTCTTATTGAGTCTGGCTCGCTTCACTTAACCTGATGTTCTCCAGGTTTATGCTGTTGTCATATGCTTCTTGTCTTCATTTATTTACTCTTATTTATTTATTCTTACATTTATTCCATCATATGTATGCACCACAATTTGTTTATTCATTTATCAGTTGATGGACACCTGGTTTGTTTCCATCTTTTGGCAATTATGAATAATGCTGCTATGAATATTGTTGTGCAGAAGTCTGTTCGTGTCACTGCTGTCCTCTTCTGTGGTATTGCTGGGTCATGTGATGAATGTATATTCAACTTCCTTGGAAACTGTCAAACAGCCCTCTACAGTGACTGTACCATTCTACATTCTCACTAACAGTGAATAAACATTCAAATTGTTCTGCTTAATCTTGAAATAATATATACTGGCCATTTTAAATTTCATCAAAACCTATAAAAGTATAAGGTCCAAACTGTAAACCTTTTGTTTTTAATTATGCATTTCCTCCAGAAGATTCTAGCTTTATGTCCATAGAGATCCAGTGTGTCTGGGTCCCTGCTTTATGTCCAGGATCCAGACATTTCCTGGTACCACTTTGCTTATAGATGGATATATTCTTGAGTTCCAGGTTGTTATTCTTGGGGGGACTGGTACCCCTGGGTTTCAGGACTAAGCTGGATTAAGAACAATCCAGAGGCTTTAAGTCTCTGAGAAATAAACTTAATGAGTAGATTGAAAGATATAGGTTTTAATAAAAGAAGTAGAAGGATTATGATCAGGGGATTTATAAGTGAATATAATCACGCATATTCCCAGATAGAGCCCTCTGAGGGGGTGTTGATTTCATATGACTTTGTAGCTTGGTTATGGTGTTTGGATGTCCATAGGCCCTTATGAGCACTTTTGCTTGAGGCTTTGCATACTGTGGCAGTTTGTAATATTTACGTCTGGTGGAGAGCTCCAGAATCACCTCCTGACCCTATTTGAAATCTCTTAGCAATAGAAACATTATTTTCTTTTATTTCTTTTTTCCATTTTGATCAAGATCATTCTCTGAAAGCACTGCTTATCCCAACGTGTCAGGGAGGCTTATTCCTGGGAGTCACGTCCCACATAGGTGGGAAGGTAGTAAGTTTATCTGCAGAGTTTGGTTTAGATATAGGCCACACTGAGTAACAAGGAAGTTTCCTGGGGGGTGACTGTTAGGCATTAATTAAGATTAGGCTTAGTTTCTGTTTTTTACAGGAGTACTGGGGAAGCAAGCACTCAACCACCGAGCTACACCTGCTCCCTAAGCTTAGTTTTGTCCTTACGCAAACAAGGTTTATAAATGCAAGCTTCAAGATTGAGGTCTTGACTCATTAGCATAGCTTTTAGAGATATTTCCATAGGTTACCCTGTTATAAGTTTTAACTGCTTACTAACAGTGGTGGATCTTAGGTTTAGAACTTGTAAATTTGTTTTATTTTAATTATATTTTCAGTTAAGATTGAGAGAATAGCAGGAATACCCCAGATAGGTAAGTTTATAGTTCTATGCTTTTCTTTTTTAGTCCCTTAAGGGATTTTACAAATACTTTTTCATTTTATGGCTAAAACACTTTAAAATTCATCAAGGTATTACATAAACCTGTACAGAATACTAAGATCTCATTCTTATTTTAAATTCTACGTCAAATAAAGCTGAGTTGTTGTATAAATAAAAGGGCCTTATGGGTTAAATCAGACTGTATGCCATAGAAAATTTAGATTTTGGATAAAATAACTCTTCCATCCTTGGTTTCATATAGAAATACAAGTTCCAAAATGCAGATAATATAACCTTTTACATTGAATTTTTATTTACTTTAGTTTTTAACCAGATCAGCCCCATTCACCTCTTTAATTGAACTTTGATCCTTTCTGTAGCTTCTTTAACAGTTGTATGGAGTTGACTTTGAGAATTAATACTGCTTTGCAGCAACTTTGAGCTGGATAATTTTAACACTGAGTCTCAGACGTCACACAGACATCTAAAGTTTTAGGGAACTACAGGTTATACACAAAGAACAAAGCATCTCCAAATTTAGAAATAACAATTAAAGTCCAGAAACAAATATGTTTGGTGCAATAGCTTAAAATCTAGGCCTTAATTCCCTAATTTTTAAAATATAATAAACTTTATTTTAAAAGAGATTTTAGATTTCCTAAAAATTACATCAAAGTATAAGAGGCCCAGGCACACACTGACCAGGCCTGCATGGACACGTAGCGAGCCACACAGCAGGATGATGACACAACAAAAGAGAGACAGAGGGGAGAGTCAAGGCAAGATGCATGAGAAACCAGGAACTGAGGTGGCACAAGTGACAGGGTGCCTCTCTCCCACATCAGAGGTCCCTAGGATCGAATCCTGGTGAAGCCTGGAGGAGAAAAATGTGAAGACAAGGCAAGAAACAGACACAGAAGATAACCCAACAAATGGATACAGACAGCAAGCAGAGGCAGGGTGGGGGGCGTAACTCATAGAACTGTACACCAAAAGAAAAAATAAAGTCAATAAAATAAAAAGTACAAGAGATTTCTATATACTACAACCCCTCCCCCTCTCACATTATCTTCTAATAATAACACCTTACAATTGGGTGGTAGATTTGTTACAATTGATGAATAAATATTGAAGCATTGTATATTAGTCATGGTTTTCTAGGGAAACAGAAATGACAGGAGATATCTGTAAATAGTATGAGATTTTAAAATATTATCTCATGTGACTGTGAGAATGCACAAGTCCAAATTCTGTAGGGAAGGCTGAAAATCAGGGGCTCCAGTGAAGGTCCTTGATGTGTTCCCCAGGAGATGCTGGAAGTCTGAAGTAGAGAAGTCTCTAAATGTCTTCCCCTTTTAAGCCTTCAGCTGATTTGATGAGACATCACTCATTGCGGATGGAAATCTTTTCAGTTGATTGTAGATGTAACTAGCCATCTACGCAATCAACTCACTGATGATTAAAGTCTATGAAATGTCCTTGTATTACAATTAGCCCTGTGCTTGTTTGACCAAACAACTGGGCACCATTACCTGGCCACCTTAACACATTAGCCTAACCACTACACATGGTTGCTAACCAAGGTCTATAGATTACATTGTGGTTTATACTTAATTCCAATGCCCCAAAAATTCCCTATGTTCCACCTATTATTCCCTTCCCCTCCCCTCAGAACCTGTGGTAACCACTACCTTCATATCAATATTACATGTATTTCCATTATTACAGTATTAATAAGTTTAGTTTGTTTATAGTTGCAGTTTCCCTAATGGTTGTTCATTCCTTATCCTTGAGGATTTGGAGATGATAATGCCTGCTCTGCCTCAGACTGAGAGGGGGCTTAGATCTTATGAGGCAGATAGAAGGGACTGTTTTGCTTGCAGTTGTAGATAGTCTCAGTTATTTTGGGGTGGAGGTTGTTCATTATTATCATTTTGTTATTTTCCTGGGTGAGTACAATGAACTGGAGAGTAGATATTGGCCGCAACTCTGCTGAGACTCAGGGCCCAATCCTCATATGAACACATCAAAGATTTAAGTCTCTGTGACATATATGTAATGGGCATAGTGCTAACTGAAGGATCAAATAAAAGGGGTAGAAAAACCACTTGTAGGGAAATTATAAATGAATCTAACTCTGTTACATTGGGGAATAGGTTTTCATATATTTCAAGAAAAGGCCCAGAGACAGTGTGTGGATTTCAAGGGATTGTGTGCCTTGTCTATTCTGTCTGGACAGCTCTAGAGCCCTCAAGAGCACCAATATTTGAGGCTTTGTTCTCTTGGCAGTTAGTGAGATCTGCCTGAGACATGCATAAGAGTAATTAGTGGAATTACCTCCCGACTCATTTTGAAATCTCTTAGCCATAATAACTCTTATGAAGTTGATGTTTCCCCCTTTTTTTCAAGGTCTTTTCCAAATGAATCACTGGTTGGTGCTTGGTATTAATCCCCCAGTTCCAGGGAGGCTCATTTCTGGGGTCATGCCCCATGCCAGAGGGAGGGGGAAGGTAGTGTGTTTATTTGCTGAGTTTGGCTTAGAGAGAGGCCACATTGAGTAACGAGGTGGTTTTTAAGAGGTAACTCTTAAGCAATAACTACAATTAAGCTAACTTTGAATTTGACAAGAATATGGTTCATATTACATACATTAATATTGACAGCTTTACATATTGGTCTGTTTTCTTTTATTAGGCACTTCCTAAGTTACTTGAGAGATTCTTGCCCCTCTATTTGAATATGTAGAAGGACACTCCAGGATGGGAGTTTAATATTTTCTTTTTTATTGTGTGGGTTTCCGCCCACTGAGATAACACCCTCTGACAAGATGAGCACATTCATATTCCTTAGTAGCATGCCCCAGCTGCATTCTTTCGCACACATCCACCTATCCCCGCAACCTGCATCAGTGACCAACCCCTGCCATATTTGCCAAAAGAACATTCCTACATTGTATTTTCAACCAAATACCTCCACCTTCCCAGAGTTCACTTGTTCCTTCCTCCAATCCTCCCCTAAGTTCCATTATAATCCAATCCACCCCTCCAACAATGCTCACCCTCCCACTCCAGCACTGTTGACCCCATGCAAATACCTACCCCACCATCACTACATCCTCTGCTATAACACCTCCTTCCACTTTATCATAGGTTCTGCCCAGATTGAGCCTTGGCTCACCACTCTCTATTCAATTTTGGTCTCCTGGAAACATATCTTCCAGACTATTTCTGTGAGTCTGCTCAATATGCTTAGGTCATATCAGTGAAGTCATGGAATATATGTCCTTTAGTGACTGTTTTACTACACTCAACATAACGTCTTCAAGATTTATCCCTGTTGTTGTGTGTGTCAGTACTTCATTCCTTCTTACAGCTGAGTAATACTCCATTGTATGTATCTATCACATTTTTCTCATCCATTCATCTTTTGAGGGACAGTTGGATTGCTTCCAACTTTTAGCAATAGTGAATAATGCCATTATGAATACTGCCGTGCATATATCTCTTCATGCCCCTGCTTTCAATTCTTCTAGATATATATCTAGTAGTGGGATTGCTGGATCATATTGCATTTCTATAGTTAGATTCCTGAGAAACTGCCAAACTGTCCTTCACAATGCCTGCACTATTCTACATTCCCACCAGCAGCAGATGAGTGTTCCCATTCTTCTGCATCCTCTCCAACACTTGCAGTTTTCTGGTTTGCATACTGTGTGGAGTTTGTTTTTTTATAGCAGCCAGTCTAATAGCTGTAAGATGATATCTCATTGTAGTTTTGATTTGCATTTTCCTAAGAGCTAGTGATGTTGAGCATCTTATCATGTGATTTTTAGCCATTTGTATTTCCTCTTTGTTAAAGTGTCTATTCAAATCTCTTAACCATTTTTTAAATGGGATGTTTGTCTTTTTGTTTTCAAGATGTAGGATTTCATTATATATGTGGATATTAGACCTTTATCAGATAAGTGGTTCCCAAATGTTTTCTCCCATTGAGAAGGCTTTGTTTTCACTTTCTTTTCCTAAATATATATATATTAAAAGATACTTAGATTACATAAATGTTACATAAAAAATGTAGGGGATTCTCATATGTCCCACTCCCCATACCTCCAACATTTTCCCACATTAACATCTTCCTTCCTTAGTGTGGTGCATTCACTGCAATTGATGAACACATTTTGGAGCATTGCCACTAAGCATAGATTATAGTTTACATTGTAGTTCACTCTCTCTCCCCCACAATTCTGTAGGTTGTGTCAAGTTATATAATGGCCTTTATCTGTCATTGCAATGTCATTCAGGATAATTCCCATGTCCCAAAAATGTCCCTGTATTACACCTGTTTTTCCCTTTCCTTGCCCCCAGAAACTCCAGTGGCCACTGCCTCCATCCCATTGAGTAGGCTTCCTTTTCACTTTCTTAACAAACTCATTTGAAACTCAAAATTTTTAATTTTGAGGTGTTTCCATTTTTCTTTTGCTGCTTGGTTTTGACTGTAATGTTTATGAAACCATTTCCTACTACAAGATCTTGTAGATGCTTCCCTATATTATCTTCTAGGCACTATATGCACTTGGCTCTTATAGTTAGGCCTTTGATCCAACTTGAATTAATTTTTGTATAGGGCATGAGATGGTTATCTCTCTCATTATTTTGGATATGGATATCCAGTTGTCCCAGCAATACTTGTTGAAGAGGCTATTCTGTCCTAGTTGAGTGGGCTTGGTGTCCTTGTCAGATATCAGTTGGACATACATGTATGTGTCTACATCGGAACTCTCAATTCAGTTCCATTGGTCAGTATGCCTATCCTTGTGCCAATACCATGCAGTTTTGACAACTGTAGGTTTGTATTATGCTTTAAAGTCATGTAGCATGATCCCTCCATTTATTTATTTTTTTTCTTTTTCAATATGTTTTTGGCTTTTTGGGCCTGTTGCCTTTCCAAATAAATTTCATCCTTAGTTTTTCTATGTCTATAAAAAAATGCTGTTGTAATTTTTTGGGGGGATTGTGTTAAATCTGTATATCAATTTGGGTAAGATATACATCTTAAAGATATTTAGTCTTCCAACCCATGAACATGGAAAATGCTTCCATTTATTTAGGTTTCCTTTGATTTCTTTAATGTTGTATAGTTTTCTGTGTACAAGTAGTTTACATCCTTAGATAAGTTTATTCCTAGATATATGATTATATTATTTATTATTATAAAAGGAATTCTTTCTTGATATCCTCCTCAAATTGATCATTATTAGTGTACAGAAATGTTACTCATTTTTACATATTCATCTTATACCCTGCCACTTTACTGAACTCATTTATCAGCTCTATAAGTTTTGTTAGAGATTTTTGAGGCTTTCTACATATAAGTTCATGTCATCTGCAAACAGGGAAAGATTTACTTCTTCCTTTCCAATTCGGTTTCCTTTCATTTCTTTTTCTTTAGGCTCTACTTCCCTTATGAGCATTTTCTAAATGAAACTATTTTTAGAAATAAACATTTTGACAACTAGTTTATTTTAAGGTCATCAACTATAGATCATAGTAGATGTTTTATTCTGTTTCACATTTATACTTTTTGTTGAAGATGAAACTTTGGCCTATACCTGACTGCTTGTGCTTTTGCAGAAGCATCAGAGTAAAACAATGTAACTGACAAGGAAATTCGGCTGTTTCTATGACATATGATATCTTTAAAATAACTAAAATCATGACTAACAATACCATACTGTTGTCTTATATCATGAAGATCAGTATCATGACATAACATGGACAGCAAGAGCATTGTTAAGTCTCTAGGAATTTTATACAAACTTTATTTATATGAATATTTTACCCATACAAATGTAACCAAAAGAAGGTTAAAATTTTTTAGAATTTTGATAACACTTCCTAAACACCTCCCATGTAAATCGTAACATATTAAATAAACTTTAATTTTAGAACCTCACTTTTTACAAGGTGCAAGAAAAATTATTTGCAACAGTTTGAAATAAAAATATTCTTCAGGGTTTTATATTGAGAAAGCAAAATATCAAAAGTTGTCAGGATTGAACATTATGTTAAAGAAAAAAATGGGTTATTGTGAAACAATATTTGCTTTTTTATTTAACTAAAGTTTAAGAAAGACTTAGTTTTCTCACAGTGAGACTTCTTTTTCTTAAACACCAAGGACATGATAAAGTTAATATAAAGTAAAGAATTTATTTTGATAAAACACAGACTTTTTGCCTTTTACACTGATTGTTCAGGAAAAAACTCCTTATAACCTCTTACAAAAACAGACCAATAGGGGAGTGGATGTAGCTCAAATGGATGAGCACTGCTTCCAATGTATAAGGTCCCAGGTTTGATCCCTGGTACATCCTAAAAAAAAACATAAAAATACACAAACAAATGGAAAAACAAGCTCAGGGGAGCTGATATAGCTCAGTGGTTGATTGCCAGCTTCCCACATACAAGGTCTGAAGTTCTATGCCAAATCCCAGTATCTAAAAAAAAAACAGTAAAAAATTGTCACTTTCTTAGAGAGAAAACAAAGTGTGGCAGTTGATATAGTTATGAGTTCGAAAAATACATATGGATTATGCTTGTAAACTGGTCTGTTCCTCTGGGCATTATTAAGTTATGATAATGGCTTTGATTGGGCCACATCAGTAGGATGTTCATTCCCCACCCTTTGGTGGGCAGGGACTCAGAGATAAAACTACATGGCAGAGCAGAGGAGTTAGTTGGAGTTTTGATGTTGGACTTCTGATGTGGAGTTTTAATGCTGGAGCCCAGGGAGGAGCTTGGTCATGAGGAAGGAGAGAAGGCCCCGGAAAAAGAGATGAGCCATTTGCCTGATAGTTCACAGCTGGTCTTATGGAGAGAGGCAAAGCCTAGATAGCCTCATAGTCTACAGCTGGCCTTGTGGAGGAAACGGAGGAGCTGAGCCCAGAGAGAAATGGAGCCCCAATAAGAGAGGTACCCAAGAAGCCTGAACCCTGGCAAACCCTGGCAGCTGTCTTGCTCCAACACGTGGCAACAGACTTTGATGAGGGAAGACAGTTATACTTTATAGAATGGTAATTGTGAGCTTCTACCCCAAATAAATAGCCTTTATAAAAACCAACAGATTTTTATTTTTATTTTTATTTTTATTGTGGGTAAAAATCAAAATTCTCACCATACATACAAACATTTGCAAAATGATATATAAATATATATGCATACATGTGTATTTGCTTACAAAAATGTTATTTATATATATATATACATATATTTCAAGAGGTGCTTAGATTACCCAAAATATTACACGGAACCCACTGGGATTCCCATGTTGCCCACCTCCCACACCTCCCACCATAATTCGTTGATGGATGAGAATTCATGCTTACATTATTCAAAAGCAATGATATACAAAGGAAAAAGTCAACACCAGGCTTACATGTGGTGTAAATGAGAGACATACTCAACTAACTTGGATTTTCCTTCCATGGAAAAGTCATTTTACATATTATTTTATGTTATTTGTTGTTGATGTTAAAGATGATGCTGCATGTAACATAATAAAGATAAGAACACTTGCCTTCAAAAAAAAAAAAAAAAACCAACAGATTTATGGTATTTTGCATCAGCACCCCTTTGGCTAACTAATATACCAAGTTTCAGTTTTGCATCAGTATATTATTTGATTCTAAAGTTTGTAAAATTTTTATAGATAGACCCATTGAATCTTTCCCAAATTTGACCATAGTTTCATTTTCTATGAACCTTCTGTAAGTTCCTATATCTATACAGATTTTGTCGAACATTTACTTCTTTCTCATTCTGTAACAATCAGTCATTTTATTTTAGTAAACACTACTATGTTTTTACTTAATAAAAATACATCCTGTATACCTTACATACTTAATTTACCAAAATGATTTTGGAAATTGTCTTCAAGTAAACATCTTACAATGTACAATTACCATCAAAATCAAACTTGTCAGAAAAATGTTAAATACTTAAAACACCTTAGTCAATGCACTTTGAAACATTAATATACAATTATTTAGCAAGGATTAATAGGTATTATACTGTTCCTCCCAAAATATATTGCATATGATATAATTTTATGTGAATTTTGAAATCTATGAGGATACTTTGTCTCTACTGTTTTGTGTAATCCTTGGAATTAGTTATATATACAAATTTAATTCATTTGAAGCTAGAAGAGAAATTTTTTCTTAAATGAATTACTTGTATTTACTTAAAATGCAGTATATTGAAAGGCACTGCTTTCATAGAGGAAAAAGTGTATGAGTACCTCTCTCTGCCTAGAGGGGCCTGCACCAAATCTTTGTGTGTATTTCCATCTTTCTCTCCATTTCTCAGCAAGCTCTGTTCTTTCCCCCATTGCCCAAATAAATTCTTTTTACTGGCCTCACTAAATTGGCATGTTCATAAATTCCTTTAGTATCATAGCCAAGAACCTAGAGGAACCTAACGCTTCTCCATCTTCATTTGGTGAGCCAGCCAGGAGAAATATAAGTGAGTGATACTCCCAAACCCCCGCCAGAAACTGGTGAGTTTTAAGGCCTGTCTGTGCCCTCCTTTGGTTTTGCCATTTTAAAGGGGATTAATGGACAGGGTGTTCCTGGATAAGCTCCCAAAGGACATAAACTCAGTCTGCCCAAGCTCCTGGCTCCCTCTCTGGAAGTGGCAGGGGCTAGTCCCCATGCTGTGTAGATCCGAAGAAGTTCTGTGTGTCTGGTGAAACTGCCCTTGAGACCTGAATGGGCACAGAGCCTAAGTGGAGCAGGAACTGCAGGGAGTTTACCAAACCCTTTCTAAATTCAGAACGGCTACCACCCGTTGTATTGTTTCCCTAGATCTCTACTTAACTACTTTTAATTAAAGGTGCCTTTGATCTCCCCACTGCTGCTGTCCTCATTCTGGGTCTCTGAGATGCTTTAGAATGCCTTAGAAACTGAAAATGCATTTGCTAGAGCAAAGCCTAAGCCCCACCCTCAGCAGTGCTGGGAGGCTTTGCTCCTTCTCCACTCTGGAGAGGTCTGGAGATTGTCTGGGGTGGGGAGATGGTCCCTGAGAGTGTTTGTGGGCAAATCACTGGGCACAGTGATTTGTGGGCTTTTTTATGGGCTTTTACTGTCAGGTTTAACTGGGAAACTCAGCCCCTGGAAGCAGCTGTGGCATGAGCTCACTCATAGCCAGCTCCTAAGATGGCTGCAAAGTAAACAAAAGCATTCAAAAGTCCTTAGCCAGCCCCTTTCCTAGCGGGAAAGCCCGGCTTGGGTGTTTCGGTCTGGGAACCGGACCCAGATGCCCCCAAGTCCTCTGAGAGTCTGGGGACTCCCAGAGACAAAGCTCCTGATCCCCAAAACATGGGACCGTGAGCAGGGTTCCTGATTTCCAGGACGCTGGCTCGGGGAGCAACCCCATTCCATCAGGCCAGCGGTGGGACGTCCCCAACTGACTAACACGTTTTCCTCCCATAGGATAATGGGCGGCTCTTAAACTGGGACAACCTGCCTAGTCTAATCTTTTCCTGCCACACCATGTGGCCACAGTATGGCCGAGAATGGGCTCTGTATGGGACCCTGAATTCCAGTTAAACCTGTGTAAGAGAGGAGAGGGCAGACAGATCTGAGGGCAAGAGACCACAACCACTTGGTCGTTTCTCCTTAAAGCAGGAGTTCTTAAGGGGCCTGTGGAACAAAAAAAGGTTGATAACCCCTGCCTTAATGGGATGAGGAAACGCACTCCATTTACTAAACCTCTCCCCTGTAAAATAAGGAACCTCCTCATGTGCCATCAATTACAATTAAAGGGTTCCTGGCTTTCCTAGCTCCCTATTTCCTTGTAACACTCCAATCCTTCCAGCAAAAAAGGCTTGCAAGGTTTTACCCGTTTTGGGAGTAACTAATGGGATGCAGCCCCAATTAGTGGCTCGTGGGGGCAGGGGTTATATGGACCCCTTAGCTCTGTACTTAGCAGCTGCCCAGGGATTTCCTGGAGGGTCCTGCACAAAGTTACTGCCGTAGACAGACACTGGGAGCTTTTCATCAAGGTGATTCTGAAGTCAAGTCTTTCCCTAAGTTAAGCTAAGTGTAAAATTCTCTCTTCTGTTCTAATCTGTGCTTGCTTTAACTTTGTTAGTCTGCTCGTGCCTAGAAACTCATAAATCAGATTTGGGGTTCGCCTGTTAACAAAGTGGATAATGGTCAAAAGTAACCTAAAAAAAATGAGTCTAAATGCCAATACCGTCTTGCAATTCATATTGATATATAAAGAAATCACAAGTGGAATTAATTCAACTGCAGAAAAAGAAAAATTTAGCAAAGTTGTTGCTAATAAAATTATTCTAGTTGCTTAATGAATGGAAGTGCTCAAGTTGTTTTTAAGTGAAAACTTACTAAAAACTGAAAGAGTTAAGATCATTATATAGATGCCTTTATATTATAAAACAGCAGAAGGATAGTAACTGAAATTATTATAACTGGGTGGATGTAGCCTAGACGTCAGCTATTGTAATGATAATCTTAAACTAAACTTACCTTTGATTACGGTTATTTTATAACTAACTTCACCTAGCCCTTCAACTTCAGCTATTGTGGTGAGAATTATAAACTGAGTTTGCCTTTGTTTATGGTTACTTCAAGTCTAGCCTCACCACTTGCCTTTGCTTATGGTTATTTCATGACAGCTTCTGCCCCCTATAGCTCAGGGGAAAGCAAACTTGTGACATGGCTGTCTCCTGTCCTACTGGTATTAGTGACCCTGCTTTCTCTCATGGCTCCAAGTGTGGACTAAATTGCTGCCTGGTGGAATTCTCGACCCTCGGGGTTGAACGTCCTCTCTTCCAGTCCAGCGGCTGCTGGAGTCCTGTTATCTCCGAGTACTGGGAAGTGAGGGAGACCTCCTGCCTTGAGTGTTGGGGGGTTCCTAAAGGCAGCAATTCATGAGAGAAACCAGTTTCCCTGAGGCTTCCATAGCCTCAGTGAGTATACACAGAATTAGTCTTGCTCATCCAAGGTGTGCTAAAGTCAAAGTGAAAAATAAACAAAGTTCTGAAGCAAAGGAAAATTGTATTAAAGCACTGGGAACATTTTGGTTAAAAGCCAATAATTAATGAAATTCTTGTGCAAAACTGCATGGTCACCGTGCAAATTAGAGTAATTTTTAAAAGCCTTCAAAGAAATCTTTTAAATGTTATCTTACAGTTGAACTTATTTTGTAAAAGAATGAAAGTTTTAAGTAACTTTAGTAAGTTGTGTTTTTGTATCAAATTCTCTATTCGTGTCTGCCTATTTGCTCAGTGTATATCTTCATACATTGGAATGGTAATGTCAAATTAACAAATAAAAATTCTTAAAAGAAAAAAAAAATGTATGAGTGGTGTGCTGTTATTTTTGGGATTGCCCAGGTTGTTTACAGTAATCACAAGTACTAGTGCCCTGAACCCAGGTGCCTAGAGGGTTTGTTGGCATTTATTTAGCTGCTGTAATAACTTGTGAGGATTTTTTCTCAGGTTTTTTTCTTTTAAAATAACTTTGTCTATCCAGAATTCTACTGACTTTCACCAGCAGTTCTGTAAATTCACTGGCAAAATTCTAAGTAATCAGGGTTATAAATCTGAGTAAGACTGAAATATTTGCAAGACCCACTGGGTATTCAGTAAGATTTAGTGAATCTTATTATGACATAAGAAGAGTTACACTATGGCAGGATGTAGGAGGAGGAGAAAGAAAGACTTGTAAGGGCACCAGAAGCCCAATTTCCCCAATTTCTGGGACACCAGGAATTTGTTTTGTTTTGTCTTTGGAGCTTTAAAATTTTTCTAAAATTGAATATGGTAATGAAATCACAGCTCTGTAATTATACTGAGAGCCATTGATTGCAAATCTTGGATGGAATATATGGTCTGTGAATAAAACTGATTTGAAGGAAAAAAGCAAGAAATGATATCCATCCAACATATCTGCAGGAAGGATTCATCTACCATCCTGTCAAAGGTAGGCCACAGGTATATGAATGTTGGTCATCCAAAATCAGACCTGAGATAGATTAAGTTAGGAGTTCAGTACAATCACCTGGGTATAATTAAAATTGAGGTTAGTACTGCCCCAGCAAAAAATTTTGGGAAAATTTCAATTTGGGGGAAAAATTAAACTGAGATCAAAACCATACCCTGAGGTTATATAACAGGATGATTTCAAGGAGCAGATGTGACTCAGGTGGTTGAACACCTGCTTCCCAACTGGGAGGTCCCAGGTTTGATTCCCATTGCCTCCTAAAAACAAGAAAAGACAAACAGCAAACAAATGCAAAAAACAACTCAGGGGAGCTGAGGGGGCTCAGTGGTTGTACACCACCTTCCTGCATATGGGGAATCCCCCACCCCAGTACTGGAACAAAAAAAAAAAAGGATAATTTCATAACAATGGATCAAAAACATAATCTTTGAAACATAATGAAGTCTTCAAAATTAATTAAATAGATGTTGATGAGATGCTACAAAATATAAAATCTTTCCATGCAGAGAGTAGCATATTAGGTGCATGTAATGTAAAAGAATTTCTCTGGCATCTCACTGAATGATTAGTCTATAATTCATATGTAGAAAGTTGAATTAATGAATATATATCAAGCAAATATTTTACAATGTCTCCTCTACTTCCTATCAACAGATTTCTCACACTGGATAGAATCCATTTCAATGGATGATTTGGGAGAAGATTTCAATCACAACTCTAAATTCACTCAAAATATACCAACACACATGGGAAAAAAGCCTTATGCCAGCAAACAATTTTAAAAAGCCCTCAGTGACCTGTCATCCTGTAATGAACATAAGCAAAGTCACACTATAATTCAATTATATAATTATTGTATTTGTCATATACAAATACAATAGAAAGCCTTCAGAAGGATATGTGTCTTTAGACAAAATTAGAGAATTCACACTGGAAAGAAATCACATGCCTGCCATCTCTGTGGGAAAGCCTTCAGCCAAACTTCTAATCTACTAAGAAACATGAGAGAACTCACACTTGAGAGAAACCTTATAAATATCAACTATATGGGGAAACATTTACTCATCCTTCTATACTTAGACAACATGAGAGAACTCACACTGGAAAGAAATAATATGAATGCCATATCTGTTGGAAACACTTCAGTAATTGTTCTAACCTTATATACAATAGATAGAAACCATAAGAATGTCATGTATGAGGGAAAGCATTTTGTCAGTATTTTGCCCTTAGATAGCATGGGAAAATTCACTCAAAAATGTTACAAATATGGAAGAGTCTTCCACCACAACTCTAAACTTCAAACAAATTAAAGAATCTGCCAAAAAGTGAAAGTCTATGTCAAAGTAATCAATGTGATATAGAATTCTCAACAATATGCTGCCCATTCTATAAGTAGAAACCAGTATCACATTTACCCCAATACACATGTCAAAGATATTGAGGCTCTGCCTTCACCCATTATCACACAATAGGGAGAACCTCCAGACAGAAATAATGGGGAGCAAAGCCAAAGGTATGGGCAAGGTATCTTGTTTCTTTCTAGGCCATTCCTGGTGCAAAGAAAAGGTCTAGGGATATATACACAAGGCTACATTGTGTAGAGGTGTGATTCCAGCTCCTCACACACAGCAACAAACCTTGGGATATGATAACTTGAAGTTGGAACTCATCCACCATTTGTGTTCTTAGAGGGAGAGTTTGTCCCTACTCTTACCTTGAGACAGAGCTCCTATTAGGGTTGCAGTAGCATACAAGTTGAGTGGGAGGGTGGGAGAGAAAGAAGCTGGGCCTCAGATACTCTTCTGAAGGGAAATGGGCTTCCTCTGACCTTTGGTTGGCACCTATCCCCAGAGGTGGCTCATGAACGAAGCATGAGGGGGTGGGGACATTGAATGGAGAAAGAGCTACATTTGGGTGGTATGGATGGAAAGGCACAGCACGTTTGTCTTTCATGAAGCTATGTTTCCAGAGCAGGCACAAAAACACTGTTCTCACTCAGATTATGTGTTTACTGGGGCACTGGATATATTGATGAGCATAAAAGCCTTCTCTGAGGCACCCCTACATTGTGACTAAGAGTATGAAAATAGTCCTGTGACCACCTTCCTGATTGAAAGGAAATACATTTCATCTCATGAAATATTGGAGCACATGATATGCAGGGAGTGGTCACTGATTGAACTTTAATCAGTCCCAGATTCCCACCAAATCTCATGGAGACTATTGACTGATATCAGAAGCTACCAGGATGCAGGCTGGATTTAACTCATCGAGGATTCTAGCAAGATTGGTGGTAATTGGTAGGTGGGATGCCTTGATCTAAGGAATAAATTGAAAAGAAGGGGGATTCCTCCACTTGCAGATTGAGATGCCTGGGATGTGAAGTACCCACCAAACACTTTTTCTCCTCTTCCCCTATACAAGCTTTCATACTAGCATTGCATAGACACTGGGTCACACCAGTGAATTAAGCATTGGGGTAACCTTCCCAAATCCATTGTTCCAACCAAGGGATATGTGTTGGGGTTGGGCAGAAAACAGGAGCTTGGAAGTTGACCCAAGGATTTCAATGGAGCAAGGAAATGGCAGGGAGTGGGGGAAGGAATTCTATGCTTTTGTTACCATATTGGTTGTTGAACCAGCATCAGCACCTGGAGAAGGAACAGGGGCAGCCAGACTGTGCCAGGGTGTAAAGTGGAGAATGGGCTGGAAAAGGAGGAAGAACAGTTCTATTTTACAATGGTCTTGGACCTAGAATCTTTACTCAGAGACCTTGGGCCTCTCTTTTCAATTATCTGTGTGTCTCTCACTCTGTCACTCATCTTCTCATTTTCCCTTGCCTCCGTCCAGGCCTACATTGAGCCTATTATGTGAATCATTTCTTTTTAACCAGGCAACACCTCTGAAGAAAACATAAGTAAACAAGGACCCTTTCAGAATGAGGAATGCCAAGAGTGGACATTACTTGGGATTGGAAATAGTAGTCAAGATCACATGAGCATTTGGCTCATCAGGAACACCCTTTCCAACCTACACTGTGCAAAACCAGAACATCAAAGCAAAGTTCTCAGAGGATATATCATCTAATCTTGTCACACAAACCTCAAACACACCAGGGTAAATGGTTTTTCAGTCCCTGAGTAACAAATAAAACATAAACTGAAGGAACGACAGAAAACAGAGACCTGACTCCTAAACATGATAATTTAAAATTTAACAAAGAGATGCATGAAGTCATGAAACCACTTAATTTACAATTTTTCAACAATTTAACTACAAATATTCTATGCCATTTAAACATCTAATTCTTAACTTCACTAATAGTCTTTTTTTTTAGGCAAGTAAAAAGAATTTATTGGGAAATGGGGTAAAGAACAGAGTTTGCTCAGAAATGGGAGAGAAAGATGGAAATACACACCAAATTTGGTGTGGGCCCCTCTAGGCAGAGAGAGCCAGATCTGCCTTGTGTGGTTATCTCTTAAACTGTTATTCATTCCTCCCCTTGCTAAAGCTAAGGTGAGGGACCCCACCCGTTATTGGTTACCCCACCAATGGTGGGGGCCAGTGGTGAGGTCTGTTTGGAATATCCAGGGTAATTGTTGCTCCACTTGGTATGACCCACACATAACCAGCATGCTGGCACCACTGACCCTAGAAAGAAGCTAGGAAGGTAGGCTCCAGTATTTTACTGGCCTCATGCATATCATGCTTTGGCACTATGAAACAGAGCCAGTCTGGAGACAATATCCATTGTACATTTGGTCATATCAAACCATCCCTGGCAGCTACAGGTGTCCAAAACTGCCACATACCCTCCATCCACTTCAGAAGCATAACCAGAGATATTGTAGATACTTTTATTGTTTTAGGGGTCAGTGATTGACTTAGCCAATAAATCAAATGGAGAGGCAAAATGCAGTGTATTGAAGGCCTGGTTTGAGTGTACAACAGAGTTTGATGATACTGAAGTCTATCTCTTTTAATTATTATACACTTTTTAAACACTTTCAATGCAGTTTATATCAAATGAACTTAACTTTTTAGTACTTTGCTCTTTTACTGTTACACCATTACCACGATAACATTAACAAGTATTTTATTTTAGCAGCACAGGAAAAATTGCTTTCTCAATTATTTTTTGAAAACCATATTCCCAATGAAATTAAGATTACCTTTACTTAACACCACTTTAACATGCAGATTGACATGGCCTATAATAGGTTTCCCTCTTATGAAGTTATTTTTGTTATTAATATCAATTAGGTTTCTAATAAATGGCTCTCTGGAATTAGCCATTTAAATGCTTTAATTTAGACGATGCTTTTACAAACCACTTATAGTTAACCATAACCACATAGACTAGTATATTAGTCAGCCAAAGGGGTACTGATGCAAAGTACCAGAACTCTGTTGGGATTTAAAAAAGGTACTTATTTGGGGTAGAAGCTCAGAGTCACAAGGCCCTAAAGAGTACATCTCAAGGTACTATAAGAGGTACTTTCTCACCCCAAGCCAGTGGCCACGTGTTGGAGCAAGATGGCTGGGTTCAGTCTTCCTCCTTCTTCTTAAGGCCCCAATGTCCCAGCTTCTTTCTTTCTCAGCTGTAGATTAGCATAAGGCTTGTCTCTCTCCCCAGGGCTCATTTCTCCCTGGGCTCAGCTGCTCTGCTCTCTCTATAAGCCTAGCTGTCAACTATCAGTCAAATGGCTCGTCTCTCTTCCTGGGGCCTCCGCCTTGTCTAATGAAGCATTGTTTCTTTCCTCACATATCTGCTTCTCTGCATATTTACTTCCAGGACCTCTAGCATCAAAACTCAAATTCTTTCCTTTGCCTTGTCATTTTCTCTATGAGTCCCTGCCCACCAAGGGGATTGGGACTCAACATCCTACTAATATGGTCAAATCAAAACCCCAATCTTAATTTAATCAAGTAGAAGTGAAACCTTTGAACTTAATACAATCTAATATGCCCAGAGGAACAGACCAGTTTACAAGCATAATCCAATATCTATTTTTGGAATTCATAAACAATGTCAAACTGCTACAACTAGTTACCTTACGTTAAAATAAGCTTATTAAATTACAGTTAGCAAGCAATGAAATTTACTTTATCCATTTAAGAGAGAACAGATATACATTTCCTTCTTTAGCTTAATTTCATTAAACACAAACTTAAAACTTCATCATTTCAAGATTTAATTCATATAATGTTAATTTATTTACTTGGTATCCTATAAACATAGGGAGATAACACCCAAGCTAAATAAATTGAAACCATTATAGTTTATGCAAGGAATGTTCTTTTTCCTTCCTCTACAAGTGGCTAAAACTTCTTTTTTAAGTAAAACTCTAAAAGTGTGAATAATCTTAAACACATACTGACTTCTACATTCTGGAATATATTACAATTGTTAATTTGTTTCAATTATAATTTAGAAAGATCTTTCCATAGCATTTAGGGACTTCCTTTACTTACTGAAATTTGGAAATAGAATTATTAACCACTTTTATTTTAAGGCTGTTAAAAGGTTTAAATTGGGGAATTACAGGACAAACTATGATTCTTAATTTCCCCAGCCTAGAAGAGTTGTAATCTGTCACCCTAGCCCCTCCCTCAGAGCTCTGGCAAAGAGAAGGCCCTGGGGGCTGGGTAGATCAGAGAGCTCAGGAAAATATTTTTCCCTTTCCCAATAGCTCTTATATTCAGATTTCTATAAGACCTTTCCATCCTGCTTAGCCTAATTTGTGCACATTCACATATATAAGTGCATATTTGATTTTACAATTTGAATAGAGCTCTTTTTTAAAGAATTTTTATTTCTTAATTTGATGTTACCATCCCGATGTATGAAGATATACACTGAGCAAATAGGCAGACACACATAGAGAGTCAGACACAAAAACACAACTTACTAACGTTAGTTCAAGCATCCATTCTTTTACAAAATACGTTTAACTGTAAAATAACATTTAAAAGATTTCTTTGAAGGCTATTTCTAATTAATCTAATTTGCCCTGTGATTATGCAGTTTTGTATAAAAATTTCATTCTTTAATTATTGGCTTATAACCAAAGTGTCCCCAATGCTTTAAAATACAGTTTACATTTTCCTTTACTTCAGAGCTTTGCTTACTTCTCATTTTGACTTTGGCAGACCTCGAATGAGCAAGACTAATTCCGGTATAAATTAATTGATGTCATTGAAGCCTCAGGAAAACTGTTTCTCTCATGAATTGCTCCTTTTAGGCATCCTAATATTCAAGGTGTGAGGCCTCTACTCCCAGTCCTTGGCCACAGGCCTGGAAGAGTGGATGTCCAACCCTGAGGGCTGAGAATTCCACTAGGCAGCAAACACCTGGAGTCATGAGAGAAAGCAGGGTCACTAATACCAGTGGAAGAACAGAGACAGGGGTATCTCAAGTTTGCTTTCCCTTGAGCCATAGGAGGCAGAGGTTGTCATGAAATAGCCATAAGCAAAGACAAGGGGTGAGAATAGACTTGAAGTAACCATAAACAAAGTTTAAGATTACCATTAAAATAGCTGAAGTCCAGGTTACATCCACCCAGTTATAATAATTTCGGTTACTATCCTTCTGCTGTTTTATAATATAAAGACATCTATATAATGATCTTAACTCTTAAGTACAGTTTCTGGTAAGTATCCACTTAAAATCAATTTTAGTATTTCCATTCATTAATTAAGCAACTAGAACAATTTTTTTATTAACAACTTTGCTAAGTTTTTCTGCTTTCTCCACAGTTGAATTAATTCCACTTGTGATTTCCTTTATACATCAAATTCAATTGCAAGATAGTATTGACAGCTAAAGTCTCATTTCTTTAATTTTTTTTTTAGTTACATTTCACCGTTATCCAATTTGTACCAGGCAAATTCCAAATCTGTTGAGTTCCTAGGCATGAGCTGACTAACAAAATTAAAGCAAGCACAGGGTGGAACAGAAGAGAGAATTTTACACATTTATCTTAGCTTAGGGAAGACTTGACTTTAGAATCACCTAGATGCAAAGCTCTCAGTGTCTGTCCATGGCAGAAACTTTCTGCAAGACCCTCCAGTTTAGTTCCTCCAGGAAAATTCCCAGGCAGCTGCTAGGTACAGTGCTAAGGGGTCCAGAGAAGCCCTGTCCCTGATGAGACATGAATGGGGCTACTCTGGGGGCAGAATCCCATTAGCTACTTCCACAAGGGCTAAAACCCTGCAAGCCTTTTTCACTGGAAGGATTTGAGTGTTACAAGGAAATAGGCAGGGAGCTAGGAAAGCCAGGAACCTTTTCATCACAATTGATGGCACATAAGGAGGTTCCTTATTATTTGTGGGAGAGGTTTAGTAATTAGAGTGCATTTCCTCATCCCTTTAAGGTAGGTGTTATTAACTTTATTTTTTTTCTCTATGGACCTCTTGTTAAGAACCCCTGCTTTAAGGAGACATGACCGTGTGGTCTCTCACCAACAGACCTGTCTCTCCTCTCCTTTCTTATAGAGATTCAACTGGAATTCAGGGTCCTATACAGAGCACACTCTCAGCCATACTGTGGCCATGTGTGGCAGGATAAGATTAGACTAGGCAGGTTGTCCCAATTTAAGAGGTGCCCCTTATCCTAGGGGAAGATAATGAATTCATCAGTCTGGTTGCATCCCACCACTAGATCTGATTAAATGGATTGCTCGCTGAGCCAGGGTCCTGGAAATCAGGGAGCTCGCCTCACTGTTCCACATCCTGGGGATGGGGAGCTTTGTCTCTGGCCATCTCCAGAGCCTTAGAGGTCTTGGGGACATCTGGGTCCAGTTCCCAGACCAAACACCCAAGCTGGGCTGACCCTAGGGAAGGGGCTGGTTAGGGACCTTTCTTTTGCCTACTTTGGAGCTGGCTACGAGTGAGCTCACCCCATACCAACTCCCAGGGCCTGAGTTCCTCAGGTAAACATGACATTAAAAGCCCATAAAAAACTAGAGATTAATTGTCCCGGGACTTGCTGGCCCACACCCTCAGGGATCATCACCCTACCCCAAATAATCTTTTAACCTATCCAGGGTGGAGAAGGAGCAAAGCTTCAGGTCATTGTTGAGGGTGGGGCTTATGCCTTGCTAACCAATGCATTTGCAGTTCCTAAGGCATTCTAAAGCATCTCAGAGAATTAGAATGAAGACAGCAGTAGTCAGATCAAAGGCATTTCTAATTTAAAAATGTTAACTAGTGATCTAAGGAAACAATGCAACAGGTGATAGACATTCTGAACTTAGAAAGTATCTGGTAAACTCCCAGTGGACTCCTGCTTGACTTAGGCCATGTGTATAGTCAGGTCTCAAGGGCAGCTTCACCTGCCACCCAGAACTTCCTTGTATCTACACAACATGGGGACTAGCCCCTACCGCCTCCAGAGAGGGAGCCAGAATTCTGGGCAGTCTGAGTTTTTGTCTTTGGGAGATTATCCAG
Source organism: Tolypeutes matacus (assembly GCA_026826555.1). Classification (NCBI taxonomy): domain Eukaryota; kingdom Metazoa; phylum Chordata; class Mammalia; order Cingulata; family Chlamyphoridae; genus Tolypeutes; species Tolypeutes matacus. The sequence continues at coordinate 88,315 of JAKSZT010054048.1, forward strand.
GAACCCCCTAGCCGTTAACCTCCTTTAAAACAGCAGAACCAAAAGAGGGCACAGACAGGCCTTAAAACTCACCAGTCTCCGGCAGGGGTTGGGGAGCACCACTTACTTTTCTTTCTCCTGGCAATGGCTCACCAAAGAAGACAGGGAAGTGGTGGATTCTTCTAGTTTCTTGGCTATGTTGCAGAAATGAATTTAAGAGCAAGCCAGTTTAGGTAAGCCAGCAAAAAAGAATGTATTGGGAAATGGGGTAAAGAACAGATCTTGCTGAGAAATGGGAGAGAAAGATGGAAATGTGCACCAAGATTTGGTGCAGGCTTCTCTAGGCAGAGAGAGACACTAATAGTCTTTTTAATTGCTTCATTACCTTCTGCAGCAAACGGCTTTCCACACACATGCACACACACATCTAATCAGATCACTCCATCACTTTAATACTTCAGTATTTTCCCACTAATTGGATGAGGACCGTTGGACTTTCCATGGTCTTCAGGCTTGTGGCCAACCAGCCTGCCTTCCTCTCCAGGGCAGTCTATCACACTCATCTGGCATTCAGGCTACTCTCAGTTCCTGGGGCACAGCAGGTTCCAAGTTGTTTCATGGATTTCATACATGTTCCCTCAGAATGAAAAAAAAGCAAATTACAACCTCTAAATCTATTATTATTTCCACCAAAAATGTTAGTAATTTTCCCTACAAAAGTTTTATGGTCTCATGTAAAATTTCATTAATATCCAAGAAAACTTTATCACCACAAATAAAGTCTATATGGCTATAAATATAATAAGTATACTTGTCATTATTTCTTTAAATTATCTCTTCCAAAAAAAAAAACATTGCCACGTGGGCAGGTGATCTGTTTTGCCAGCATAATCCCACTCCCTGCCACAGGTCTGAATTCTGGTACTCATGTAATCAACATTCACTTCTGCCTCAAGATTGTTGCAGTGTAACATGGCTGTAAAAGTATAGAAACATATAAACATAAAATTGAATACTTGATTATGGAACATGTTTGCTTCAGAAATAGTAAAAAGTACATATTTTTAATTTCAGAAGTAATTATTAAATAACTAAAAAATCAAAATATTCCTTTTGGAAACAGTTGACTCTACCCAAAACCAAAATATTTTGTTCGATTTTTCTTTACAAATAATTTTGCTTCTTTCTCTCAGGAGATGTCTCAAGAAATTTAAACTCTTAATTTTACATAAAAATAGTTGAAACATACTTTATGTATAGTCAAATCAATAATGGAGATGAACAATTAATTCCAGGCACCCCTAATATTTTAATCTTGATTAAAAAAAAAAAAAAAAAACTTTTCAGGCAAGTTAGGGTCTCACACTTTATTAAGTGGTTCATGAATCAGGAAGCATCCTGTTCTGAAAATAGAAGGGCACTCTGGAAGGGAGTGGAAAAGAGAAGCTCATTTAAGGAAAAGGCGGAAGCAAATGAGGAAATGTTCTGTTTGGCTGGTGTTGCTTCAGTTTTACATAGGGGGTGTCCTACAACATGGGAAGAAGATACACATTGATTAGTATGGTATGCTTATCCATTCTGCTTAACTATCTCTACTGGATCAAAAGTAGTTTAATCACCAGGGTTTACTTGTTTGCAGTTGTGTAGGCTATGTTCCATTTTCCCAGAAACTCCCACAGGACAATTGTTTTTGACTTCTGGAAAGCCCTTCTGGGAATGGGGCCTCTTCCAAACAGTGCCCAATAAAGGCAGCCATTTTATTTTACTCAACAAGCTTATAGGATTTTACATTCTTTAGGACATCAATAACTCTGAGTTGAAGAGATGTGCTATCAGGTATTTTTCTTCTTTAGTAACCTTGCACATACTAAAGCATGAAAATAGAGCTTTCCATTGACCAGCTATTGGCAGTGCAACTATTGTACTTATAAAGAGCAACACTGATGCTCTAGCATGAGAGACTGTTGGTGGTTTCACACATCTTTTTGGAGAAAATAAGCAGCCTGGATTTTCTTTCTGAAAGTACCAAACAACACTGCCAATACCCTGATTCCACAAAACTGTGAGACCTCTGGGTAATGACATGAAGATTGCTTGGGATATAGATGAATTACAGAATTAATGGATATAACCGATTTTCATTAACTCTATCTATATCTTTTACATAATTAGAGAGAAATACTTGTTTTCAGGCATGCTTTCATTAGATTTTTCTTAATGAGCATTTAAATACGGTATGTCCTTTCATACATGGCTAAAGAGGTTATTAGCAGCATAAATAGTACCCATCCAAACTGATTTTTCTGCAGCAAGAAAGCTTTGAGTTCTGGAATGTACTGACAGCATCCTCAATAAGGACCCAGTGTCCCTGGATATCCTTTTATTTGGGCTCTTGTGAGTACCTGAGAGAATTTTACCCAGGAGTGATGTACTTCCTTATCTGTGAAAATAAATTTTTATCTGAAGATAACCGTGTAACCTGAGTGTAGGCACTTGGAGTCAGGCTATCAGGAGACAAGTTAGATTATTGTGGAAAAGGAATTCCTCTGGAATTTAATTCATAGGTAATGGTCAGAGGGGAATCTGCCTTATATTAGGATACTGAGGTCCATTTTTTCTGCAATGAGTCCCAAGAGGGAGAGGGAAAACAATGAAAAAAAAAATTATATATACTTGAGAAATGTCATCATTGCCTGATGAATGGAAAAGGGAAGACTAACATGGGGCCAAGGGACGTTCAGAAATGAGAGGAATTCTGAGGGTTTGACATTTGACACTGTAAGAAAATGAGTAAGTGGTGGCTGGGACTGGGAGGTGGTGAGTGATGAAATAGTGCTCAATGCAGAGAGAATAACGAGGCTCAGTTGTTTCTGTGTGGTGCTGAAGATACTGCTTCACTAACCCTTGACAGAAGTCACCTTTCCTGCTGACTTATTGAAGTCTCTATTTTCTTAGTTTTAAAATTCCATCCCCTTTATGGATATTAAGAGGAAATGTATCCCACCTTATACATAGTAATGATACGATTAGATGATCTAATCCCAAAATCAGACTTAGATCTTGTTTCTGTCTTTCACTTTAGAACTAGAATAAACTGGTTCTGGCAGCCGGAACATGTACAGTTAAGAGAAGCTGACCTAAAAGTTACCTTTCCTTCATTAAAATAGTAAAAAACACATGCACAGCCACCATTGCACTACCATTTTCTTACATGCAATGTATGACCAAGTATGTTTTTAAAAGCACATGCTCAGCTAAAACCCACATCCTGCTTCAGCCAATCTCACTCCATCTGCCTCATTATACTAAACCATCCCCCACAAAATCTTATAATACTCAGCCCAGCATTCAGCTTGGGGAGACTGATCTGAGGAAATTAATGTCCTCTGCAATGGGCTGGCCTTTGCTAAAAAACTCTATTCCTAAAATATTCATGTCACTGAATTGGAATAATGCACATGGGGCAAATGGACCTGCTTGAGCAATTTCAGCGCTGACAGGGAGTTTCAAATATTTGGATGCCTGAAGGAGCCATTAATTAAGAATGTAAATAAGAGGAGCTATAACTTTTACTTGCTATACTTTAATTTAGGTGCCTGTAACTGTTGGGGAAAAAGAAAGAAAAACAAAATAATCTCTCAACCCAGAAAACTTCTCCACAAAAGTAGAAGAGAAAGAAAAACAATTTTTTATTGAATAAACATTAAACCAGAATGTGATGCATCACAGGCAATCCACAAGAGATTGCAAAGACAGAAAGAATCTCATGCTCTGTCTGTAGCTAAGCAGATACAACCCATTATATACACATTCTCAAGATATTTCTCTTATCTTCAGTCGAGGGGTAGGTTTATAATTTGTAGCCAGGAACACCCTCACCCCTAACTCCAGAAATTGTACTCATCCTTTACCAGAAAAATGGGAGATATTTTCTTTGATTACATTTTATTCAAATGTTTTCTTTCCTTGAGGAGACCTTCTGTTGTGGGGAAATTTGCTTTACATACATTTCAAAAGGACAAAGAAGGAGGTATTGCTTGCAATTGTTGGTTTTCTGAAGTAAATACTTAAATGGGAGTCTGAAGGCAGTCTCTTCCCTTATGTTCGAATTGGGAGACTTTCTTATGTATAAATTTGTACTTGCCCTTATATAACATACAGGCACACAGATATAAAATTTCAGAAATAAATTCCAGATGGTAGTTGTAGAGGTGGAAATGAAGGAAATGTCATCAATAGAAAAAATGGGTCAAATAGTAATAAAGTGTATCAAAAGAGGAGATAAGAGAGGGTTGTTTTAGTTTGCAAAAGGCTGTCAATGTTGGGAAGCGGCTGTGGCTCAATCAGTAGGGCTCCCGTTTACCATATGGGAGGCCCCGGGTTCAGTTCCCGGGGCCTCCTGGTGAAGGCAAGCCCGCCTGCACGGCATGGTTAGCTGACCCAGCGAGCACAAGCAGCAAGGGGGGGATAAATGAATAAATAAATAAAATCTTTAAAAAAAAAAAAAAAAAAAAAAAAAAAGGCTGTCAATGTGAAAATACCAGAAATGGTTTGCATTTATAATGGGAATTTATTAGGGTAAAACCTTACAGTTCCAAGGCTGTGAAAATGTCCAAATCAAGTCATCATCAGAGATGCTGTCTCTCAAAAAGTTGGCTGCTAACAGATCCGGATCTCCAGCCATGTGTCAAGGCTAAATGGCCACTGGACTCTGCTTTCTCCTTCAGTCTCATGTTTTCCCCGAGCTCAGCTGGGGGGCAATCAAGCATAAGGACCATGTCTCCCTGGGTTACATCTCTTCAGCTCAGGGCTGCTCCGCTGATTCCAGCCTCAGGCTTCCCTTTCAGACTCTAAAGGTTTCTCTGTTTTTCTGGGCTGTAGGCAATCCTGGAGTCCTCTCTCATATGACAGAGTAAAATGGAAGATGTCTTTCTCTGTGTGCCTCTGCATGCTTCTCCCGTTTACAAAGGACTCCAGCAAGAGGGCCTAGATGCACCCTGGTTAAGCCTCACTGAAGTCCTCTGATCAAAGGCCCCAAAGTAAGAAATTACAGCATTGATGTGGAGGTAGTGGCCACTGGAGACTCTGGAGACAGGGGAAAGAAAAGACAGGTGTAATGCAGAGGCTTTTTCGGGACTTGGGAATCATCCTGAATGGCATTGCAATGACAAATATATGCCATTATATACCTTCCCATAGCCTGCAGAATTGTGTGGGAGAGAGTGTAAACTACAATGTGAACTATGGTCCGTGCTCAGTGGCAATGCGCCAGGATGCATTTATCAATCGCATGAATGCGCCACACTAATGAAGAATGTTGTTAATGTGGGAGGGTTTGGGAGGTGTGGAGAGCAGGGTATATGGGAATCCCCATATTTTTTGTGTAATATTTGTGTAATCTAAATATCTTTTTAAAATATTTTTTAAAAAATGGCCTCCAAGTGAATACAATCCAATCAAAGTGTTCCATCCCCACAGAAATGGATTAGTTCCAAGAACATAATCTTTTATAGGACTCACAGAAAATCTTCCTTATGTCACCATGGTAACACAGATTATTGAGATATTACAATAATATATTTAAGGAGTACCTTTTGGAGAATCTTGGGAAGAAGTGATCAGAATAATTTGAATACTGAGATGTCAGAGGATTCTTGGAAAAAGTTAGTTCCTCAAAGGAAGTCAAGGTCCAATTCTTCTTAGTTCAAATTAACTCATTGAATATATATATATAGGGAGATCATTAATGATGCTAAAAGATTTATTAATGGGTAAAAAGATGAATTTTGTACAAGAAAGCCTGAGGAGGAAATGAGGATTGGAAACTGGACTTCAGTTTGATTGTGAAGGGAGGACCAGGAGAGCAGGAAGTAGAATGAAAAGAGGGTCAGAGGAGGTTTCATGGTTTAGTCTTCTTCTTCACATTTTGCTTCCCAGTGGATTAACTGAGTGAAAACCCAACAAGACAGCTGGCACCTGAGTTTTTGACAATGCAACCACAGATCTGTAGGGAAATGCACTTTCTTCTGAAATGGCACCTCTATTGTCTTTGGGTGGGAAGGTTTCTCATATTGTTCTGGATCTTTGTGCTAATGGTTCTTCTCTGCTGTGAAGAAGTAAAACCACAGGATCCACAGGGGCCCTCCTTGGCCATGGATAAAACTATGCATCCCTTGGTTCCATGTTGTATTATGATTAAGTTTGTACTTATTTTATAATTCCTGAGTTTGGAGCCAGTGAAGTGTAAAGCATTCTAACAACCAAGAATCCAGTATAAAACTAAGATTCAGGGTGGCAGAGAAGAAAAAAAAACAAAACTAGGATTCCCAACCTATTCACAGCCAATCTGCCCCTTTAGTAGGAGAAAAGCCAGGAGAATATCATTTAAAAAGCTGAAAAGTTTGATTTGCTTAATCTGTTTAGTCAGTAGTGTGGCACCATGGTCCCTGTGGATCCAGATCAATAACCACACGAAAGAAGATTTGTTAGTGATGCCATAGATCCTTCCTTCAGAGCCCAATAAGTAATCTAGGGCTCTGCAGCCATCCCAACACCCTGGCCTCTAAACAACAATAGGATTCAAGCAAGCCATCCAGTCATGGGCCATCAGTTTAATTTATTGGGATAATTCTGAGACATGGCTATCTGTTTTTCTTTTTCATTTCTAGGTAATATTTTGTACATCTATTACTCATCCTGTCCCCAGATCAGTGAGGCTAGGGTCTTAGTATCAGAGGGACTATTGTGACAGCTCACTTGTGGCATTGGAGATTTGTGGCTAGTGTGGATTGTGGAGGCAAGTGCTTGAGGTTTCTTCATCTGAGTAAATATGTATTGCAATTTCATATTTGCAACCAAACCCAAGTATAGGAAATATTGTTCAGGGTATGACCTGGATAAGAGTTTCATGGGGGAAGGCTTTTCATTCTCTTACAAGCCAACTTGACCGCCTCTACTGCCTTTAATCCCTGTATACCTATGAAATTCAGTTTGAATGGTTTAATGAAATTTCAAGTGGTGTTAAAGCAATGATATAAATTTATAATTGTGAAATTGGCATGATAAATGATTTTACTAACCATCTTGATTTGCTTGAGGTTCCATTTTATCCAAGGAGTTATAAAGAAGAAACAGAGGGTAACTGAAGTGAACTGACAAACCAAAAATCCTGTGCAGTGCTGATAAAACCCTCTGTCTGCCCCAGCCTGAGAAGAACTGTAACAAAGAGTCAAACTGACACCAGCAAGGCTTGTTGATCTTCACAGATAGCCACAACCTTCCATCAATAGCCTGCTTGCTCATAATCCAGATGGACCTCAAGGACACCATGCCCAAACAGCCCCATAGCCTTGTAATGTACAGAACCATGGAAAGCATGGCAACTATGCACCATGAATAAATCATGTTCCCCTTATCCCTCCCCTTTCCCCCGCACCTTCCCTTTGTCTCAGGCAGCCATATAAGCTGCTCCCCAAACTCAAACTTTTGAGCAGAAACTTCTTTTGATGCTGCTCCTGCATTACTACAACTTTAGCTCAGTAAACTTGCTTGGCATTCCCTTTATAAATCTGCTTTATTTTCAGCACAACATTATCAAGCAAGCTTACATATCATGTCTTATATTTGTCAGCTTGGACAAATAAATTTCTTAAGGGGTAATCCCGCAAATTGCCTAAAACCCATGGTCTTTTTCCATGAAGTTTCTACTGAATGAGGTGGACCATTACAGTAATGGAAAAAGGATAATCTTGGGAGGAACAACCAGGAAAGAAACATCTTTTCACAAAAATCGGTCCATTGTAAGACATTTTTGGTTATTCTGGGCCCCTTACCCTTCCAAATAAACTTGATTATTGGCTTTTTGATTTCTGCAAAAAAGGGTGTTGGGATTTTTATTGGGAATGTGTTGAATCTGTAAATCACTTTCGGTAGAATTGACATGTTAATGATATTTAGTCTTCTAATCCATGAATATGGAATTCCATGCCATTTATTTAGTCTTCTTTGGTTTCTTTCAGTAATGTTTTGTAGTTTTCTGAGTACAGGTCCTTTACGTACTTGGTTAAGTTTATTCCTAAATATTTGATTGTCTTGGTTGCTATAATAAATGAATTTGTTTTTCTGATTTTCTCCTCACATTGCATATCAGTAGTGTATAGGAATGCTATTGATTTCTGCATATTAATCTTGTATACCACCACTTTGCTGAACTCATCTATTAATTCTAGTAGCTTTGTTGTGGATTTTTATCCCTCTCTTTGTGCATACGAGGCACATGAACATGTGCATATACTTTTATACATTTATATACAGTACAAACACATATACACATATACACACATATAGTATAAATATATATATATATATAATTTCCCCACATAGTTGTACAGTGCTAGTTCCACCTAATGCTCTGTAATATGGGTTTTAAAGTGTAATTATCAAGAACAGTCCTGAACCTTCATACTTTGGTGAGGACCACAGAGTTGGTCTCTGGGTCAACCTCACAAGTGGCTCAGCTCTGGCATTTTAATGTTCATTCATGTACATTCATTGAACCCTGTACATTATGTACAGACAGCTGCTCCTGTTGTGGAAAACGTAAGTATATTTGGAATAATCTGCCCTTGTTTATTTCTGTCCCATTCTAAAAAATCCTGACATTTGTGGATATAAAATCATAGCTGGGATCCTACTCTGCCTTTCCTCTGACCCGGGGACCTGCAGACACCAAGGTTTTGCCACCATCTCCCTGGCTTATTTCTGGGGACTTGCAGTGTCCCAGGGTTCAGAGCACATTCTCCACACCTCTCAAATCCTCATCTCCTTCCTCATCCTCATATATAAAAATCAGAGTGGAAAGATCCATAAGTAGAAGAATATGCACACAGAAAATACATTTGCGATAGGAGAAAATAAAGCCCACACACAAAGTAAAGTGAAAGCAAGAGAGAAAAGCAGACACAAAGACAAATACAGGTAAGACTTCTGGGAAAATGGTGGACTAGAAAGACAGGAGTCTCTTCTCTCCCAGAAAGATAGCTAGAGAACAGACTGAAATGGCCTGGAGAAAATCGCCTAGGGTTTAGGACACCAGACAAAGGCTGGGCACTGCCCTGATGAGAAAGGGACAAGGAAAAGAATCAGGATGGCAAAACTGTGAGTTAAAACCAGCTACAGCCGGCACCCTCCCCCCACTAAAGACACTTTAGAATTCTCAGGCCTCTGGGCCAGCTACAGACAAAGGAGGCTCCAGGGATTCACTTCCCCAGGAAAGGGGAAAGAGAAGGACACAGCCTAAGGCTGACTCAGATTTTGACATACAAATTTGGACTATTGGGTCCCACAAACCCTTCCAGGCTGGGTAGGGCTGTACCATCATTTGCTCTGGGATCCAGCTAGGGATTAAAGAGATATGGGACTAAAGAGCTCTGACTCTTACAATCTCTCTCTTTACTAAATGGGACTGACTGTTGAGGACTTCCCTCCCCAGGAAAGGGCAGAGAGAGGGACACAACCTAAGATTAACTCAGTCTTTGACCCACAAATCTGGTCTGCTTAGTCCCATAAACCCTTCCAGGTCAGGTAGGGCAGTGCCATTATTTGCCTTGAGAGTAAACTTGGGACTAAAGAGATCCAGGACTAAAGGAACCAAACCACCCAATCACCCTCTCTACTAACTGGGACTCATTGTTGAGGACACAGAGGGGAGTGGAAATATTTCCTTCCAGGAAAAGAAAGGGGGCTGCCAGCAAAGGCTGGAGAAATGTCTCTGAGAAAGTTTGAATTACAAGGTTCTTAGCCTCCAGGCAGGAACCTCTATCACAATGATCTGGTCTACATTACATCAAACACACTCTGACCAGGCATTGAACTGAGAGGGCTGCCAAAGAGTTCCATCTGCAGACCAAGTAAGTGCATGTGAAAATCATTGCCAAAGTAAATATTCCCTCAAGTAGCATGGCTCCTGAGGGCTCTCGAGACATCCAGACACTATAGGCAGGGCAGACAGCTCCGGAGTTTAGCACCCTGCCAGTGGGTCCTACTTTGGAATTTCTGCTCCCCCATGTGACAGAGTTGGACCCAGTGGTGGTTTACCTACACATGGCTCTTCTGCCCCTTCTATTTGAACCTATATTTGGTACTAGAGTTGATAGGTGTATGTCCAAGAGACTTAAATCTTTGGGCTTTCTATATACCACTTGGGCTCTGAATCTCAACAGAGTTGCAACAGCTAGTCTCCAGTTCATTGGACTCACCCAGGACAACTAACAAGGAGATGATGATTTGACAATGACCATCTCAAGGAACAGAGAGAGTCTGCAACTGCAAACAAGATAACCCTCTCTCTCTACCCCATGGAATCTAAGACCCCTCTCAATTAAAGGTGGAGTTGGCATCATCGTCCCAGAATCCTCAGAATTTGGGAATGAATGATGGGCTAGAGTAGACTTACTTTATTCTACTATAGACTACTTCTGATCCTAACAATGGAAGAATTCTCATCATTGATATGGAGGCAGTGGCCACTGGAGGTTCTGAGGGGAGGGAAAGGGAAACATAGCTGTGATACGGGGGCATTTTTGGGACTTGGGAATTGTCCCGAATGGCATTGCAATGACAGTTACAGGCCATTGTATATCTTATAACAACTTACAAAAATGTGTGAAAGAGAGGGTAAACTACAATGTAAACTATAATCCATGCTTAATGGCAATGTCCCAAGATGTGTTCATCAATTGTGGCAAATGTACCACACTAATGAAGAATGTTGTTGATGTGGGAAAATGTGGGAGGGTTAGGGAGTGGAGCATAATCCCCTATATTTTTTATGTAACATTTATGTAATCTAACTTTTTAAAAAAAAAATTTTAAAGTATATTTTACAAAAAAGCACATAAGAGAGGCTTTTTCTGGCCTTAATATCCTCCCTCCCTAAGTCTCTAGGAAATGGGTCTGCAACCCATTACTGGGTCCAGAGCCTAGTTTTGAGCAACAGGGAGAATCCTAAAACAATCCATATTGAACTAAGAATCAAAAAGCAGCAGTGACACATAGACTCCCATCACTAAATCCTTACGAAAGAGAGAGAAATTGAGCATCTGTGTAAACTACTACCCTCATCAGATGCCTAGACATCAGCCAAAAATTATGACACATACTAAGAAAATGGAAGATATAGCACAAGGAAAGGTATATATCAAAGCCCCAGAAAAGATGCAAGATTTGAGACAACTAATTCATGAGATGCCCACAAATTTCCAAAATCAAATTAATGAGTTAAAGACAATATTGAAGCAAGCTAGTAAAATATGGAATCTATAGATCTGGAACCTGGCAAGAAGTCCACATGGATATTGATACCCTCAAGATGGTTGCTGGAAGATTTCTGCCACCCAGAATGAGATTCCCTCTGGGAGCCAGGAGAAGCCCCAGCTATTCTCCAGATACATTATCATCGGGCCCACCAGGGGATTGATGGGTGGGGTAATCAATCAAAACAGCAAAGAGCTGGGTCTCCTCCCATGCCATTAGCAAAAGGGTGGAATAATTAATGGTTTAAAAAGCAGGTGCAAAGGTCGAATAACTCTCATTCCTCTTGACTTCTGAGCCCTGCTCATGGCATGTCCCCCCTGCATGGATTAACATGCAAGTAAAACCTGGACATTTATAATCTATAATGGGAAATTGTAGTCTATAAATCAGCCCTCTTTATCACTCTTCAGCCCCTTACTCTCAAGCGGGGATCCATGATCTGTTATTTTCTCCCATTTCTCTCCCCTCCCTACCTTAATAAATTCCTGGCTTAACTAACCTGACATGCTCTTGAAATTAATTTCTGCAGCATAGACAAGAACCTAGACAAAATCTGGTAACAATATGGCTAAAGAGATAAATAATATCAAGAAGACATTGAGTGAGCACAAAGGAGAATTTGAAATCCTGAATAGAAAAGTAATAGACCTCATGGGAATGAAAGACACAATAGGTGAGATCAAAAACATATGACAGGCATTAAACACCAGACTCGAAATGATAGAAGAAATAATGAATGATACCAAAGACAGAACAGCTGAAAATAAAGAGAGAAAAGAACAGAGAGAAAGAATGGGAAAAATTGAGCAAGGGGGTCAGAGGGTTGAATGACAGCATGAAACAGTAAAATATGTGTGTCATGGGAGTTCCAGAAGGAGAAGAGAAGGTAAAAGGGGCAGAAAGCATATTTGAGGAAATAATAGCTGAATATTTCCCAATTCTCATGAAAGAATGAACTTATATGTCCAAGAAACACACTGCACTACAATCAGAATAAACCCATGTAGACCTGCTCCAAGAAACATACTATTCAGAATGTCAAACATTAAAGATAAGAAGAAAATTCTGAGAGCACCAAGGAGAAGCAAACCATCACATACAAGGGACACCCAGTAAGAGTTAGTATGGATTTCTCAGTAGAAACCATGGAGGTGAGAAAAGAGTGGTATGACACAAGTAGGATATTGAAAGAGAAAGACTGCCAGCCAAGAATACTTTATCCAGCAAAATGGTCCTTCAAATATTGAAGTGAGTATAAAATATTCACAAACAAACAGAAACTAAGAGAGTTGGTAAAAAAGAATCCACTTTGCAGCAAATATTAAAGGAAGCCTTAGGGCCTGTAAGCAAAATACAGGAGAGAGAGGCTTGGAGGAGAGCATAGAAGAAAAAATAGCAGAAAGGATATCCAAAAGAGTAAAAAGATAGTTGAAAATATTATGTGATATATGAAAACCAAAGAATAAAATAGTGGAAATAAATAATGCATTTACAGTAATGTCATTGAATGTGAATGGATTAAATTCCCTCATCAAAAGATATAGGTTGACAGAATGGATAAAAATACATGAGCCATCCATATTCTGCTTACAAGAGACTCACCTTAGACCCTAGGATATAAGCTGGCTGAAAGTGAAAGTTTGGAAGAAGATACTCCATGCAAATTGTAACCAAAAAAGAGCATGGTTAGCTATACTAGTATCAGACAAGACAGACTTTAAATGCAAAAAAGTTATAAGAAATACAGAAGTCCATTATATATTACTGAAAAGGACAATCCACCAAGAAGATATAGCAGTCATAAATATCTATGCACCTAACCAGGGTGCCCCAAAATACATGAGAGAACCTCTGGCAAACCTGAAGGGAGAAATAGACATCTTTACAATAATCACTGGAGACTTCAACACCCCACTCACATCCTTAGATAGAACAGCTAAACAGAAGATCAACAAGGAAACAGAGAAATTGAACAATAAGATAAACACGTTAGACCTAACAGACATACACAGAATGTTGCATCCAAACTCAGTGGGTTATACATTCTTCTCAAGGGCCTATGGATCATTTTCCAGGATGGACCACATGCTAGGGCCCAATGTAGCTCTCAATAAATGTAAAAAGATTGAAATTATACAAAGCACCTCCTCATATCATAATGAAATGAAACTAGAAATCAATAATAGACAAGAAAGAGGTAAATTCACAAATGTGTGAAGGCCAAACACCACACTCCTAAATAATGGTGGGTCAAAGAAGAAATTGCAAGTGAAATCAGTAAATATATTGAGACAGTGAAAATGAGAACTCAACTTATAAAACATATGGGATACAGCAAAGACAGTCTTGAGAGGGAAATTTACAGCCCTAAATGCCTATATTACAAAAGAAGAAAGAGCCAAACTAAAAAATTTAACTAAGTGAGCAGATGTGGCTCAAGGTGTTGAGCTCCTGCCTCCCACATGATATGTCCTGGGTTCAGTTCCCAGTGTCTCCTGAAAAAACAAAACAAAACAAAAACAACTCTGGGAAACCGATGTGGCTCAGTGATTGTGCACCGGCTTCCCACATAAGAGGTCTCAGATTCAATCCCTGTCCCACTGTACCTAAAAAAGAAAAAAAAAAAAGATTTAATTGAACACCTGGGGAAGCTAGGAAAAAAACATCAAGCCAATCCCCAAAAATAGAAATAAATAATTAATAAAGATTAGAGCAGAAATAAATGAAATTGAGAACAAAAAACAGTAGAAAAAATCAACAAAATCAAAAGCTTGGAGGGATGGATGTGGCTCAAGCAGTTGAGCACCTGCTGCCCACATGGGTGGTCCAAGGTTTGGTTCCAGCAACAAACCAGTACCTCCTAAACACAAACAAACAAAAAACAAGTGAACAAATGAAAAACCCAACTCAGTGGAGCCATTGTGGCACAATGGTTGAGCCTCAGCTTCCCATATATGAGGTCTTGGTTTCAATCCTTGGCCGCAGTAACTCAAAAAAAAAAAAAAAAAAAAGGCAACAGAAACAACAACAAAAAACCCCACCAAAATTTGGTTCTTTCAGAAGATCAATATAATTGACAGCCCCCCATTTAGACTAACAAAGAGAAAAAGATAGAAGATGCAAATAAATACAATGAGAAATGAAAGGGGGAAAGTTATGACTGACCCCACAGAAATAAAAAGGATCATAAGAAGCTGTTATGAGAACTGTATGCCAACAAACTAGACAACCTAGATGAAATGGACAGATTCCTAGATATGCATAACCTACACTGATGCTACAAGAAAAGAACTACTTAACAAACCAACAACATTTATTTATTTATTTGTTATTTTAATCTATCCCCCTCCCCCAGTGGTTCTCATTGTCTGTCTGCTCATTGCTTGCCTTCTCCAGGAGGCAGGGGGAACAAAACCCAGGACCTCCCACATGGGAGATGAATGCCCAAGGGCCTGAGCCACACTCAATTTCCATGAGCTGAGCCACACTCACTTTCCATGGGCTTCTTTTCTATAAGAAAAGAAATTTACAGAAAATCAATCTAATGAACATAGATGCAAAAATTATCAAGAAAATACTTGTAAATCAAATCCAACAGTATATCAAAAGACATACATCACGACCAAGTGGGATTTATTCTTGGTATGCAGGGCTGTTTCAACATAAGAAAATCAATCAATGTAATATACCACATTAACAAACTGAAGGAAAAACTCACACGATCATCTCAATCAATGCAGAAAGGGCATTTGACAAAATCCAGGATACTTTCTTCATAAAAACACTTCAAAAGAAAGGAATAAAAGGAAAATGTCTCAATATGATAAAAGGCATGTATGAAAACCCACAGCTATCTTTGTACTTAATGGGGAAAAGTTGAAAGCTTTCCCTCTAAGATCAGGAACAAGACAAGGATGCCCACTGTCACCATTGTTATTGAAAATTGTTTTAGAAGTTCTAGGTAAAGCAGTTAGACAAGAAAAAAATTAAAGGCATTCAAATAGGAAAAGAGGAAGTAAAACTCTCACTATTTGCAGATGACATGATCCTATATTTAGAAAATTCTGAAATGCCTATGAAAAGCTACTTGTGCTAATAAATGAGTTCAGCAAAGTGGCAGGATACAAGATCAACAAGCAAAATTCTGTAATGCTTTTGTACTCTAGTATTGAAAAATCTGAGGAGGAAATTAGGGAAATAATTCCATTTACAATGACAACAAAAAGACTCAATAATCTAGGAATCAATTTTTCCAAAGAGGTACAAAACCTATGTGCAGAAAACTGCAAAATAATGCTAAAAGAAATTAATGAAGACCTAAACAAAGGGAAAGACATTCCATGTTCATGGATTGGAAGAATAAATATCATGAAGATGTCAATCCTACCCAAACTGATTTATAGATTCAATGCAATGCCACTCAAAATTCCAACAGCCTACTTTACTGACCTTGAAACATATTACAAAGCTACAGTGGTTAAAAAAAACAACAACAACAAAAAAAACATGGTACAGGCTTAAAGATAGATACATCAAGGAGTGGAATAGAATTGAGAGTCCAGAAATAAACCACCACCTCTATGGTCAGGTATTTTTTGACAAACCTACTAAGTCCTTGTTAATGGGACAAATCTTAAAGACCTTGAGGTAGGTGGTGGTTTCTTGGATCTTACACCCAAAACATATGCAACAACAACAACAAAAATATATAAATGGGACCTCCCTATAATTAAACACTTTTGCACCACATAGAATTTTGTCAAAAGGTTGAAAAGGCAGCCAACACAATGGGAGAAATTATTTTGAAATTACTATCTGTGAAGTGTATAATATCCATGAAATATAAAGAGATGTTACAACTCAACAATAAAAAGACAAATGACCCAATTTAAAAATGGGCAAAAGACTTGAATAGACATTTCCCCAAAGAAGGAATACAAATGGCAAAAAGACACATCAAAAATATTCAACATCACAAATGATTAGGGAATTAAAAATCAAAACTACAATGAGATATCATTTCACACTTGACAAAATGGCCACTATTAAAAAGACGGACAACGATAAGTGTTGGAGAGGAGTGGAGAGATGGGAACACTTATTCACTATTGGTGGGGATGCAGAATGGTACAGCCACTGTGGAGGACTGTTTGGTAATTCCTAAAAGAACTTGCATATAGATTTGCCACATGACCCTGCAATACCACTACTGGTTATATATACCCACAAGAACTGAGAGCAGTGACACAAACAGACATCTGCACACCTATGTTCATAGCAGAATTTTTAATGATGCCCAATGATGGAAATTACCCAGGTGTCCATCAAACAATCAATGAATAAACAAACTATGACACATTCACATGATGAAATATTATGCAGCTGTAAGAAGAAATGAAGTCAAATAGCATATGACAACATGGGTGAACCTGGAGGACATTATGTTGAGTGAAGCAAGCCAGACACAAAAGGACAAATACTATATAATTGCATTACTATGAACTAGATACATTGTGTAACATATTTTAAGATTCCATTTCTATAAACTATAATAGAAATCAACTTATAATGATGAAATTTCATTAGTGGTTATTTGGGGCTAGGGAAGGCATACTAAAGTGTGTGGAGTTTTTATCTTTAGGGAATGAAATAATTCTAAAAAATTTTTGTGATCATGATTGCACCATATTGTGATAATACTAAAAGCCATTGATTATACACTTTAAACTGATCAAATGGTATGTGAATATATCTCAATAAAACTGCTTGATAAATAAATAAATAATTGTGCAAGATTAGCCAGAAATAACAGCTATGTACAGCAGGGGAAAGAGAGAGAGATTGAGAAGTGAAGAATTTTCCTGTTTGGTTTTTTTGTTTATTCTTATTATTGAAAGAATGAAAATGCTGTAATAATGATTGAAGTGATGAATGCAGAAAAAAAGAGAAGAATATGGGAAGGATTTTTGCTTCAACATATGGGTTACTTAACTCTTGAGACCAGGTTTTATATTGGATATTCCCTAGGAAATTTTGAGTTCAGAGTGAAGGTAGTCAAAGCAGGGGCAGCCCCCCTTCTGGGCTTCTGTGGACCCTGCATCTCTGTGCACCCTGAGCTGGGTACACTGTTCTGGGCCTGCCAGTCTTCCAGGTGACAGTGAGCTCCTGGACAGGCCACCTTCCTTGAGCCCCAATAAATACACCAACAAATTGTGGATATATACTGCTGGACAAGGCAGAGGGTTGGTACCACGGAGACAGGGAGGACTCTGGCTAAGCGGAGTCATGTGGGAAGTCACATACAGGCTTTGTGCTGCGCTAGGAGCTTTAACCTGCCATCCTCCAGAAGGGTGGGGGTGGGGATAAAACCCTGGGTCCCAGGACTGGTGTGGACCTGGGAGTCTGGGCTTGGGATGGAGGCTCCCCAAATACTGCTCCTTCTGCGGGACCTTCTTTCTGTGCTGAGGGTTCCACTTCACCCTGGCTCAGTCTACTGGCGTTGAATACTCCAAACACAGTCTTATTGATTAGGCCACAGGGCAGGGCAGGTGTGGGGTGGGGCAAATTTTTCACCACCAAGCTCTGCCGGAGCTTCCTGCGCTGTGGCCCGATGGCCTGCAGGGGGCGCGTGAATCTGCCTTTTCTGACGAAACTGTGCTGGAAACGCCCCGCGGGACCCACGGAGGAGGCACCTGTGGCCCTAGGACTTCTCTGCCCGGTCCGCAGGTGAAATGGTCTCCGTTTCTCGCCTGAGGCTGAGGAGGGTCCTGCGATGTGGCTTCTTCCAGGTGTTCTCTTTCCTAAATAGCGCAGAACTTTGAGCCTCTGCTCTGTTCCCATGTAGTTTATTCTCTGCTTTGTCAGGTAATAGTTTAGGAGACGTATTTTACCAAAGCATCCGTTCATTGAGGGCCTTGCCAGCTCGAAATCGGGATGCTGTAGGACTTTTTACGGATTCAGCACTCGTGCTGGAGACAATCCTCAGAGAGAGTCAGAGAAGAAAAGCATCTACATTACTGAAAGGGGCAGGCAAAGTATTGCCACCTTCCAGTGGGGAAGTTGGGGACAGGCCGGTCCTGCCTGAGCCATATGATGAAAGAGAAAATGGCGCTCCTGTGTCCACACTTTTATTAATTACTTTGTATCGGTTACTTTTTTCTCCACCGTTTACATAGTTGGAAAAAATGTTGACAAATTTACAAGTACAGGTAATACAACGCCCAGCATTACTTTTAAAGGTTAGTAACCCCAAATTCCAAAACTTATAATAATTTTATTTTCCTGGCTTCAATAAAAGGAAACTTTTGAGTAAAGTTTTTGTTTTTGTTTTTGTTTTTTTTAGGTTCTAGGATTGGGGTCCGTGGTACTCCACCACTAAGCCACTTTGGCAAACCCTGAATTGGTTTTTTTAAATTTGTTTGTTGTTTCTTTTTTTGTTTTTAGGAGACCCGAAAAGAAACTGGAACCTCCTGTGTGGGAGGCAGGTGCTCAACCACTCCAGCCACTTCTCCCTAATTTTTAAAAAATATTCTTTTTAATTTATCTTGTTTTCAAAGGACAAAACTGCCACTAGGTGCAATTTCTCATGACAAAGTGAGGATTTTCTCTTGCTTTTAAGTTTAGCTTGCTGACATGTCTTTTGTTGCAGCGTGACTGTTACTGTTTAAAAATTATATAGATAGAGATGATACTCACACATGAGAATGTAGTAAATGTCCCTGAATTGTACAGTTTAAATTGTTTAGTTTTTTGTTATGTGAATTTTACAAGATATCTCACCTTCAAGTTAGGATAAATTTGCACTAAGTAAAATTTATGCATCAACAGAAATCAGATTTTGAAGTTCAAAACATGAATGTGATTTTCAATACTTACTATTGCATATTGCTGAAAAATACTTAAGTTGAAATTTGTCCAGGACTTAAGTTATCAGTTTATTTAGAAAACTATGTCAGAGGCTGTTTTTTGTAAATCATATGTATTCATTAAAACTAAATTTCTCCTGTAGAAAATACAAAATCTGACTTAGTTTAATTTTGTATATTTCTATGGAAAAGTGAAATCAGTATGTCTACAATCGCATCATTTTGTATATGCCTATTTTCTGTGATAATATTTGTGCTTTTTAAATTGCCAAACAGTGTATTCATGTGGTAGCACAAGGTACAGACAATGAATAGAAATTTAAAAATCTCTATCTATCCCATTTCCTAAAATAAGAAATTATTGTTGTTGCTTGGAAAATATATTTCACTTTTCATTTCAAATTTACATTGACTGTTCACATATAATTCTGTTACTTCTTGAATAGACTTTTTTCACACAACTGTTTTCAATTAATGTTGAAAAAATTACTTGGTTATTTTAATCACAATTAATGACTGATTAGCAGATCAGCAATTTATTCAGTAATATAGATGACATACAGACTTATGCAAGAATGATCTGGTAATTATTTGCTGTGTAATTCTATCCAGTGGTAATGCTTAACCCAAGAATCTGATACATCTTCCATTCAGTTGTAGTATGGTACCATGTGGTTTGACCAACAAAAAAATACGATTACTACAATGTCAAACTCTATTATGTTTTTTTTCTTTCTTTCTTTTTTTTTTTTTTAAGAGCAGCTCAGTGATTTGGGGGTTGGTTAGCACAATGCAGAGAGCCTAAGGAGACAAGTACAAAATGGCCCTTAACACCAATGCCAGTATATGGTTACAACTAAGGACATTACTAATTTTTGTGTTACTTAGCACTTATCTTTTGAACATAAATCAGACCCATTAAGTTGAACTTGACATATATACACAACACATATACAATCTTATGAAAAATACTTTTCATGAAAACATTACACTTTTAAAATATGGGAAACTGAGTATCTATGTTGGTTTGTATTTTGACTTAGAAAAAGAAGAGAACATACAACTAGGGAGGTTTAAACTGCTAGTAAAGTTCATCAAGTTAACAATGTCTTCCTCTCTCTTTATACTAACCTCAGGCTACATGGTATCCTGAGAGGGTTCATTATGAGAAAAATGTCAGTCACAGCTTTAAGACCTTACTTTCAAAGGACCTAAGGAGAAAGCAAATTGGAAGGTAAGACTTCATCTTTGTTTTCTTATGGAAACAATTTTTTAAAAATCTATATTTATAATAAATATATATTTTTGCAGCTTTCAGGTAAAGTCCAGCACTTTGATTATACAAAGTCTATGAGAAGAGGTCAGTAGAGATCATCTCATCTTAAGTCCTGACATCATCTTTTGAGGTCCTTGGCACAATCCCTCACTGGTAAGAGCACGGCATGCCTGGATATGACATTAGTGATGCCTTAATGGAAGCTATTTTCAAAAACTGGGATATTTCTGCTACAGTCATACATTCTTCAACATCTTGTTTATTAGTAAAATTCAGCAAACTACCTTTTCATAGGTCCTTGTGCACTATCTCTTCTACATTACTTCCTATTGTAGGGGATGTATGTACAACTTCATTCATAGAAAATTGGTAAAGGATGGTAGTTTTCCCTGCATTATCCAACCCAGCAATGATAACTTTGTGCTCCTGGTGATTGAACAGCCATATCCTCATGTAGAGAATTCCCATTCTGGGGCATCAGAACCCCTTCCAGCCACCTGGAGGGTCACCTGGCCTGCCCCAGTTCAGGCTAAGGGGGAGGAGAGTGATGCACCAGAACCTCTGCCTCTGCTGCTGCTCCCACACCTGCAGGTGACCTGGCCCATATCCTGGGAACCAGAGGGAAGCCTAAACTCAAACTGACCTGCCACCTGTGGGGCCCTGCCCTGCTACCGTGGCACTCACCTGGCTCATGGACATTGCCACTGCATAGTCTGCCACCAGCTTGGTGGGCCACCATCCTCCCCCAGTTCCCTAAGGCGGCTGAAGTTGCAGCTACGAAATACGTAAGGTGTAATATTTGAAATGGTGATGAAACATTTTCAAATTTTTTAATTTTCTCTTTTTCTACTTTCAATTTGAAAATGTATTCATATGTCTACTTAAATTTTATATTAATGAAATAAACTTAGGTTGATATGCCTAATTACCATCCACCCTTGTATATTTTGAGGTTTTTTGTTTTTGTGATTTATTAACTAATTTTTCTTGGTTCAGTGTATCATGTCACACTAATAAGTTGCATAAATATTTGTTATCTATTTTCAATGAGAAACTTTTGATATAAGGATAGTATATTTCTTCATTTGATATCATATATATTAGGTCTGTCTGATATTACATAAACAATGTCAACTTGTGCTTGAAGTAGACTGATTATATTTGCTCTCCTCCCAGATTTGCCCATAAACATAAGTTCCAGCATTTCATAACCTTCAGCACTTCTTCACCTTACAAATCACTGCTGCAATCAAGTCATTACCTCATGTCCCGATATTCCATAATATCTCCCAAGAGACTCCTGAAGGGAAAAGAAGTAGAGTAGAAGATCCCCTGAAAGACATATGCGTAGACTAACAAAAGCCAAGTACAGAAAATCTGAACTAAGGTCTGAGCCACCTCTTGAAGCCATAGAGAGTGAGCCTAAGAAATTCTGGGGTAGAATGCCCCTGGCTTGAAGAAGGGAGTTTATATAATACATGTCCTTCTCCATGGTTTTCAGCCTGGGTCAAAGGGCAGTCAGTCTCCACAACATGCAGCAGTGGAAGGAGTTCTGGGAGAAACTGGAATACAAATATTTTGCTGTTTCCACAAATACCCCAAATCCTTTAGGATACCAAAGACATAGTGCTATTAATATAATAATGACCCATTTCCTCCTTAATAACATCCAGGCTCCTAAAAGGTCCATTGCTTTCACAACTTTGGTTGAACTGCATTTAAGTAGATTTGTCCTCAATACTTTAGTACCATGGTAGCGATATTGGTGTTTTTAAAAGTCATTTATTTAGAAATATCATATGTATAAAAATTTCAAGAGAAGTGGCTTTAGCTCAGTGGTTGAGCTTTTGCTTCCCATGTACAAGGTCCTGGGTTCAATCCCTGGTACCTCCTGAAAAAAAATTGCAGCAGTAGGTACAAAGAACTCATGGTTCTTTCACTAAGATTCCCCAGTTGTTTCCCCAGTTGTTTTAATTTTACCACTTTTGCCCACTAACAAACATTTCACAAAAATACTGCAGTGTATATATTGTTCTTTCCTAGAAAACCCCAAATCAGGAAATCAACTTTGCTTCAATGCTGTACTCCCTTTCACTGTCCCCTTCAACTTTTATACATCGTCCCAAACTGTCTCGAAAATATCTATTTTCCAGTCAACTTTTTCCAGTTGACTTCAATATGGAACTCCCCCTGAGAGGTTCTTTCATTTTCACATCTTTGACAATTTTAAAGAGCACAAATGACCCCAACCTGGGTCTGCCCAGTGTTTCCTCTTGAGATTTAGGCCCTACATTCAGCCCATCAGGAGAGTTAGGAGTGCAGCCCATCAGGAGAGATAGGAGATCCACTTGACTCACCCACTGGTGATGTGAACTTGATAACCTGATTAAATTCCTGTCAGGTTCCTCCCCATGCAAAAACATGTTTTCACTTTATAATGAATGACATTTTATGAGGACATATTCTGATATCAGTATTGTAATCCCCATCAATCCTCCACCTATCATCCTCTCATACAAATCAACCACCGCTCTGATGGTTGTCAAATGGTGATTTTTTTGATTACCAACACTGCTTCTATGTTCCTTATTTTGCTTTCTGCCTTAAAAAGGCTTGCTTGACTCCTGTTTATTTGGTATAATGCTACAGATTGAAGTATTCAGTTTTTTCAGTATGTTCTCATCTGTTATCATTATTTATTTTAATGCACAAATTGTCACAGATTGCCCTAGTTGGATCCCCTTAAGTTGATTCAGTGAGGTCCCAAGTATGTCATCTGTACTTTTTCTAGGTGGGATTCAGGGAAAAGAAGTTAAATTATTCCTAACTTCATTTTCCAAATTACATGCCATGTCACTGGTCCCATTTTTCTCATCAAGTCTATGGGCATCCATCATTCAATATTTAAAATTCACCAATACCCTCCTAAATTTTCTCTGGCTGTACTCTTTTGTCCTTACATCAATGCATCCTAGACCTAAAAGCCTGTCTTGGACATAAATATCTCATTGTGTCATTTTTTCACCTTCTTGATGCTTTCCCACTGTCCTTAGAACAAGGACCATAGGGCTTACAATGCCCTTCACATCCTGAATAATTCTTTCTGCTCTCCTCTGCAGTGAAGTCCAAACCAACTGCCTGCAGTTCATTTTGCTCTCAGTTTCTGCAAAGAGCATTCTGCTGTTGTTTAATTTTTGTACATTTTCCCCTTAAAGCAATTTGTATCTCAAGCAAATCTTTGAAGACTTTGCCCACTTAAATCTTTAAGGTTTCAAGTAGCACATGTTTTATTCCAGGAGGTTCGTCCCACCTGAAAAAATGAAGTCCTTTGATACTAGGTACACAAGTTAACATTGTCATTTTCACTTTAAATTCTCTTCTAAACCAAACTAACTTAAACACCACAGAGCTAATGATTGATTGATTGGTTTGCCTGTATAATTCCATTCACTGACACAGGCCTGACTCAAAGACATCATAACTTTCCATAAAAGTGTTGCAAAATAGCCAGAGTGGACAGAAAAAGGGTAACATAAAAATTACAATACATGATTACCTAAAAAATATTTTTAAAAATATGGCCCAAAAGTGTTTTTTTCAGAGGAAGGAATTTTTAAGAGTAAATATTACAAAAAAGGCAAGGTATGTTTCTAGGATTTGGTCCATGTTGTCAAAAATATCTAATCTGTTGGGGTGTAATTGCTTAAAGTATACTTTTAAAACCCATTTTAGAAATGTTGCCACTTTCATTACTAACTTTACTGAATAGATTCTTCTTTCCTTTTTTCTTTGTCTACATACAGGATTTTCAAATTTGTTGATATTTTTGCAGTAGTAACTTTTAGTTGTGTTGATTCTCTTGTTTTTCTGTTGTCTCATTCATCTCTGCTCTAATCTTTATTTCATTCCACTACCAGCTTTGGGTTTAGTTTGCTCTTCTCTGTGTATTCCCTTAAGACACAAAATTTTGTTATTGTTTGAGATGGTTATTCTTTTTTTTTTTTTTTTTATTAGCTTAACATTTTTTATTTATTTATTTTTATATATGCATATATGTGTATTTGCT
>JAKSZT010054049.1:9338-25483 GCA_026826555.1 Tolypeutes matacus
AAAGAATAATAGTAATAATAATAATAAAAGGTAGGAGATAAACCATACAAGACCTAGGAAATTGAAAAATTAACGTGAGTAAGAAGCACAGAGGAATAAGATTAGGAAAGTGTAATAGAAAGAATGAAACAAGAAACAGATTAAATTATATAGAAAGAATTAAAAGGGTGAGAAGAGGGGAAAAGTAAAGAGAAAAGAGAGAAAAAAGTAAAAAAGAGAAAGTAAACAGAGGAAAAAGGAGAGAGGTAGAAACACAAACAAGAGAAATTGGAGATCAAATGAAAGAGGTGGAATGAAAGAACAGCAATAGAAAACAAAGATATAAAGATGAAGGAGTGAACAGAAATAGTGCAGGTAGAGTAATTCAGTAACCAAAAGAAAAAAAAAAAAAAAAACAAGCAGAGAAAAAAAGGAAGGGAATACAAAACAAGTAAGAAACAAACTAGCATGACTTATTTTTAAAAAAGGAGACAGAAGAAAAAAAGACAGAAAGAAAACAAAAAACAAAAAATGAAAAAACAGCCTTCTCCCTTAGACCCCTAAGGATCTACTCAGGCTGCTGGTGTTCCTTACTCATTCACCCTGTAGCCTGCCCTATGCAGGTTTTTTGTTTTTGTTTATTTGTTTGTTTAAAGATTTGTTTTATTTATTTATCTCCCCCCCCCTTGTTGTTTGCAGTCATTATCTGCTCTGTGTCCATTTGCTGTGTGCTCTCTGTGTCTGCTCATCTTCTCTTTAGGAGGCACCAAACCTGGGACCTCACATGTGGAAGAGAGGCACTCAATCATCCGAGCCACCTCAGCTCCCTGCTCTGCAGGTTTTGAACTGGGTTTTAGTGAGTAAACTAAGGGGAAAAAAAGAAAAGGAGCCTTTTTAAAAAATAATAATAATAATAAGGGATCCAAGAAAAGCTAATATAAAGAAAATGTCGATATGTTCCCTGTCATAAAATTTTAGCTCCATGCCTGATAACCTGGTGGACTGCTTTTCAAGGAAGAGCCAGGAATCAAACTGAGGACCTCATATATGCTAGGCAAGAATTCTTCCAGTGAGCTACTCTGCTTCCTTGGATTTATTATCCTTTCAGAAGTCTATCTACCTGTTTTTCCTTGGGTGAGTGAGATCCCCTACAGTCAGCTGGAGTGGTGCTGATTGCTGCCTATCCCTGCCTTCTCTCTGATGTTATTCCTTTCTTTACCTATGTGGCTGGGTGTGGCTGCCAGCCTGAAGTCTCTCTCCCCTCTACTGTCCAGTCAGGGTCCCTTCCGATATTCATGGGGGGCACATCTGGCTAAATTCACGGTGAAGAAATCACTCTCCATCCTCCCAGACCCCTTTACCTTGCAGGGAATCTGCTGACACACTCTCATTTGGAGCAGGGGGCCGGGGACTCCACCTAGTCTGTCCACCCTGAGGGCTGGGTATGTGTGCTGCCTCCAGCCACCAAAGTACGAAGACCATGATTATTTCTGGCTTCCCTATCTGTCCAGTACCCTCTTAGATGATTCAGAGCACCTTCCCATGGAGGTAGATGTCTGCTATATTCTCAGTTAGATACAATTCGCCAGGTGTTTTAACCTCACTTATATCTCCAAGGTGGGTGAGGAGAGCCCATCCTGGCAGCCAGGAGGTTTAATAACATATGATTACTTGTTTTGGCTTCTTTGTGTCTCTGACCCTTACTCTTATGGGAGTTGGTAAGCAGTGTCCTGGTTTGCTGTGCCCTAAAGCAGGTCCCCAAAGTAGCTTCTGGCTTTCTCTTTATTGTTTTAGTGAGAGCTAAGCCTTTCTGCCTAACCCATCGGCCATGTTTCCACAATACTCCCTGACTCCATTTGAAATCTCTTAGCCATTGTAACTCTAATTTGTTATATTTCTTTTAGCAATAGAATCCAGACTCTTACAAGGGCAATTATAATACATTCATAATTTTGGTTGGACCAGTAGTACCCCCCTCAAGCTGACTCAGGCAGACATTAAAGTATATCTTCTGCAGTTGGTCAAAGTGGTATCCAAGGAATGAAGCTTAAATTAGTCCTGACTTCCTTCTCCAAGTGAACATGCCAGAGGAACCTTTCTTTCATCAAACCATGTGGGCAGCCATCATTGAATATTTAAAATTCAGCAGTAGATGCCTATGTTTTCTCTGGTTGTATTCTCTAGTCCTTATTTCAATGCATTCTGCACCTAAAAGGCTCTCTTGGAAATAGAAGTCTCATCGTGTCACTGTCCTGCTTTTGCTTTGTTGATTGGTTCCCACTGGCCTTAGAACAAGGACCTTAGGACTTACAATGGCCTCCATTCCCTGAAAACCTTTCTCTACTCTCTGCAGTAGTCCTTTCCAAAAGCATTCTGCTCTTATGTTCTAGGAAGAGCACATTCTCTTGTCTCAGGCATTTTGTACATGTTCCCGTTAAACTAATTCATATTTTAAGCAAATTTTCTAAGACTGTCCAGCCAGGTCCTTAAGGTTTCAGCTAACATAACTGATCTTTTGAATAGATTTTTCCCATCTTGACAAATTAAGTTCTTTGGTAATATGTTAACATAGTCTTTTTACTTTAAATTATGTTTTTCTAAACTCAACTTAAACTCCACAGGGCAAACAACTGACTGTTTTATTTGCCAAATAAATCCCATGCAATAGCACCAGCCTGCTCAAAGTGACCACTTTATCAAACATGTTGTAGAAGAGACTAAGGGTAACACAAAAATTTAAGTGTTATATGAGAGTAACATAAAAATATAATACATGATTACCCAAATGACCTGGTGTTTAAAAAATATACACTATGACTTTTTTTCCCTCCTGGAATAATGCATTTTTAAGAGTAAATAAAGAAGGCAAGATATGTTTCTAGGATTTTGTCCATGTCATCTAAGTTATCTAATCTATTCATGTACAATTTTTGATAGTATTCTCTTATAACCTTTTTTCCCCTCCAGGGTTAGTTGTAATGAAACCACTTTTATTCCTGATTGTAGTAAATTGAGTCTTTTTTCATAATCTGTCTAGTTCTAGGTTTTTCAATTTTGTTGTTCTTTTCAAAGAAACAACAAATAGTTTATTAATTCTATTGTTTTTCTTCTCTATTGCACTGTTCTCCATTCTATTCTTTATTCTTTCCTTCTGCTAGATTTGAGTTAGTTTTCTTTTTTATTTTATTTTATTTTTTAGTTCCTTATGATGTAAAATTAAGTTATATATTATGGATTAGAAAGGGTTCTTTTTTAACGTAGATGTGTGTGGCTATAAATTTCTCTGTAAGCAATGTTTTCATCTTATACTATAAGTTTTGCTATGTTGTGTATTCATTTGTTTATTTCAAAGTGTTTTCCAATTTCTCTTGTGATTTTATGTGACCCACTGGTTGTTTACAAGTATGCTATATAATTTCCACATCTGTAAATTTTCCAATTCTTTCTGTTATTTATTTCTAGTTTTGATCCATTTTGGTCAAAGAAGATACTTTTGATTTCACTGTTTTACAAATATTGTGGGGTTACATATGTTCTCACCTGGAGTATAGTCCATGTGTACTTGAAGAATATATATTCTGCTTGTTTTGGTTGGTTTATAGTTATGTTCAAGTCCTCTATTTCCATATTTATCTTCTGTCTAGTTTTTCTAGCCATATATGAAAGTGGATAATGGAAATCTCCAGCTATGATTGCAGATCTATTTCTCCCTTCGATTCTGTTAGTTTTTCCACTCCAAATATCTTGGTTTTCTGCTCTATGTTTATATCTTTATAATTATTATATCTTCTTGATAAAGTGGCCCTTTTATAGATATATATTTTTTTGTCTTTTATAATAAGATATGACTTAATTTTATCTGCTATTACTACAGCCAGCCCAGGTGTCTTTTGTTTCCTATTTGCACGCAATATTGTAGTATTGTTTCCTGTTCTTTCACTTTCTATGTGTTTGCACCCTTGGATCTAAAGATAATATATGGTTGTACCATATTTTACTCATTATGCTAATCTATGTTCTAATTAATTTGAGTTTAATCCATTTTCATTTAAAGTAATTATTACAAAGGGCTTATAGCTTCCATTTTGCTAGTTGTTTTCTGTATGTAATTTATTTACTTAATTCCTCCTTTACTGCCTTCTTTTGTGTTTAATTGATTTTTGTAATGTACCATTGTAATTCCATTTTCATATCCTTTGATATATATTTTTTCTTTCAACTTTTTAGTTTGACATAATTTCAAACTTACAGTAATTGCAAAAATGTCCCAACTGATACTCCCTCCCCTGAGATCCATAAACAAAAATTTTAATAATTTCCCACATTTGCCCTATTATTCTATCAGTTCATCTCCCTACAATCTATCATTTTCCAAACCCTTGAGTGTAAATTGTATATATCATGTTCCTCAAATATATTCACTTATATAACTACCTTAAGTACATTTATGAATTTCAAGAAATTAACATTGATATAACACAGTCTATATTCCAATTTTTTTCATATGAGCCACTAATATACTTTTGAGACTTTTCTCCTCCATGTTAGAGCCCATCTAGGGCCATGAATTGCATTTAAGTGGCATTGAATTTCTGGATGCTCTTTTTTTTTTTTTTTAATCATAGAAACGTATATCTAACATAAACTTTTCCATCTTAGCCACTCCCAAGCTTACAATTCAGTGGTATTAATCACACTCACAGTCTTGTGCTACCCTCATCAGCATCCATTACCAGGATTTTCTCATCAACCCAAACAGAAATGATATACCAATTATATGTTTTCCTCGCTTTCCCTCACCACCACCCCTGGTAATCTGTACTGTGAATGCATCTTATCCTGGGCTTGCATCTATGGACTGAAGAATTCTCCCTCTATGTAGATCCTACCAACCCCCCATCCCCAGGAAACAGTTTATCTTCATGGTTCCAGTTGCATCATATATGTCCCAAAGTCCACACTCCTTTGTCCCAGGCAGCCATGATCTGACTGTTCTTCCATAGTGCTCTGGAATGTTAAGCTTGAGATGAATGTACTGATTCATTCCTACAGGCTGTCACCAGACAGACTGTCACAGATATTCATGCACCCAATAGGTGCACAGGCATTACTCTGCTCTCTCCAGAATTGGGACCTGGGTCCCCCATTGGGAGCGTGGGCCAGTTCCTTGTAAGGGAAGTCAGAAGGGCCTGAAAAGGCACACTGTACTTTTCCTTCTGTTTTTAAGTTGCCTTTTTAAGAGTCATTACTTGCCTAGTTAATGCAACTCTTTAAGTGTTTTCTGGAGCCTTGAGAAAGATGACTGTGCTAGGTTTTGCTTGTTGCTCAATACTGTTATTGGGAGACAACTCAGGAGTGTCTCACTATGATATACCAGTGACCTCACTCCACTGTTCTTTTTATAAGGTATGATTTATATGCATAAAATTCACCCTTTAGTGTACAGTTATGTTTACATCCTGTAACAACATCCACATTCAAGATATAGGTCACCCTTTTAGTTCCCTTGTATTCCATTGTAGTCAACAGTTTCTCACTTCCCAAACACTAGCAGGCACTGAGATGTTTTCTGTCACTCATATTTCCTTTATCAGAATGTCAAACAAATGCATTCATATAGTATGTTGCCTTTTGAGTCTGGCTTTTTTACTTATCATAATGCATTTAGAATTTATGTGGGCTATGTTTACTTCCAATTACTTCTTTTTTACTGCTGAGTAGATTTCCATTATCATGATGTACTACAGTTTTTTATCTGCTAACTCGTTGATGGTTAAGTGGTTTTTTTTTGTTTTTTTGGTTTTTTTTTGAGATTTGATGATTATAACTAAATACACCAAAACATCTGTGTACAGATTTTTGCATGAACAAAAATTTTAAAATACATAGGGTAAATACATAGGTGTTGAATTGGTGGATCACGTGGTGTGTTTTACTTTATAAGAAATCACAGCATTTATGAAAAGTGAGATATCCTGAAATATCACTATTAATATGTATGAGATTTCCAATTGCTCTGTATCTTCTCTACCACTTGGCATTGTTTATTTGATTTTTTTTTTTAATTATTCACCACTTTAACAGGTGTTTAGTGATATCTCATTGTACTTTTAATTTGCATTAACTGAAGACTAATGATGTTAAATATCTGCTAATGTGCTTATTTTCTAACTCCTTATGTTCCTGGAAAAAGTGTTTATTCCAATCTCTTGCACATTTTCCCTCCTGAGGTTGCTGTTTTATTTGTGAAATTTTGAGTACCTTATTTTCTTTACAATTTTTTTATTAGATGAAAGATTTACAAAAATGTTTATCAATCTGTGGCTTGTCTTTTTTTGTCTTAAAATTGTCTTTTCAAGCATATAAACTTTGAATTTTGATCCTTCCCAGTTTTTCAGTTTTTTTTTCTATGGTGGATCACCCTTTTGATGTTTTCTTTAAGAAATAATCACCAGATATCTGATGCTCACACAGATTTTTTTAACAGATTTATTAAGATGCAATTTCATAGCGTACTGTTTACCCATTTAAAATGTAGAAGTCAGTGTTTTTAAGTATATTCAGAGATATATGCTGGCTACAGTCAATTTTAGAACATTTTCATCACCTCAAGAAAGAAACCCCATACCATTTATCTATCACCACACTCTGCCCTTTTCATCACAATCCTAAGCAACCTCTAGTCTTACAGATTTTCCTATTCTGGACATTCATATAAATGAATCATAAAATACATGTTTTTTTGTGACCACGCATAAAGTTTTCATGGTTCATCCAAGTTGAAGCGTGTATCAGTTCTTGAAAGGCCAAATTCCATTCCATAGATATAATACCACATTTGTTTATCTGTCCATCAATTGGTGGATATTTGGGTTATTTCCAACTTTTGGCTATCGTGAATAATCCTGCTATAAACATTTGCAGTCAAGCTTTTATGGACATATGATTTCATTATTCTTGGATATATACCTAGGAGTGGAATTTTTGGATCATGTGATAACTCTGTG
Organism: Tolypeutes matacus; assembly: GCA_026826555.1. Taxonomy (NCBI): domain Eukaryota; kingdom Metazoa; phylum Chordata; class Mammalia; order Cingulata; family Chlamyphoridae; genus Tolypeutes; species Tolypeutes matacus. The sequence goes on from JAKSZT010054049.1 coordinate 16,325, forward strand.
TTTAATCATTTGAGGAGCTGCCCGACTGTTCTCCAAAGTTACCACATCATTTTAGATACCCACCAGCAGTGTTTGAGGGTTCTGATTTCTCCATATCCAAAACAACTCTTTATTATTTGTGTTTGATTTTAGCCATTTTAGTGGCACGGAGCTATATTACATTATGGCTTTGATCCACATTCCTTAAGACTAATAATGTTGAGCATAATTTTATATGTTTATTAGCATTCATTAATCTTCTTTTAGGAAATGTCTATTCATATCCTTTGCCCATTTAATTGTTGTGCGTATGTTCTAAATAGAAGTCCCTCATCAGATATGATTTGCAAATGTTTTGTCCTATTCTGTGTGTTGTATATTTACTTTATGGGTGGTGTCCTTTGAAGCACAAACATTTAAAATTTTGATCATTTATCTATGTTTTTCTTTCTTTGTTCCTGATTTTTTTTTCTTTTTTTTCTTTTGCACTTCTAAATTTATTAATATAATATTGGGCATAACATCTCTTTTTTTTTTTTTAATTTATTTTTATTGTGGGTAAAAATCAAAATTCTCACAATACATACAAACATTTACAAAATGATATATAAATATATATGCATATATGTGTATTTGCTTACAAAAATGTTATTTATATATATATATATATATATATATATATACATATATTTTAAGAGGTGCTTAGATTACCCAAAATATTACACGGAACCCACTGGGATTCCCATGTTGACCACCTCCCACACCTCCCACCACATCCCACACAAACATCTCCCACAAGTGTGGTTCCTGATTTTGGTGTCAAATAATCCTTTGCGAAACCCAAGCTGATAAAAGATTTACCCCTATTCTTTCTTCTAAGGCTTTTATAGTTTTAGTCTTACCTTTAGATTTTTGATCCATTCTGAGTTTATATTCTATGTAGTGTGATGTATGGGTCCAATATCATTCTTTTGCATGAGGCTATGCTGTTGTCCCAGCTCCAATTGATGAGTAGACTATTATTTCTCCATTGAATGGTCTTGGCTTCCTTGTCTAACACAATTGAACAAAGACATGTGAGTTTATATCTGACTTTCAATTGTATTCTATTGATCTATGTCTATTCTTGCGCCAGTTCCACACTGTCTAAATTATCATTAGTTTGTAACAATTTTGAAATTGGGGAGTGTGAGTCCTTTTACTTTGTTCTTCTTTTTCAGGGTTGTTTCAGCTCTTTGGGGCCCCTTACAGTTCCATATGAATTTTGAATCAGGTTGAAAATTTCTACAAAAGATTCAGTGGAGAGTATAATAAAGAGCACATTAAATCTGTAGATCAATTTGGCAAATATTAACAAGGTTGAAGTCCATAAGAAGGAATCAAATATGAAAGGATTTGGCAGCTGAAGGACATTGTCCTCAAGATATAAGATGAAATGAACATGTGCTAATGCAGACCTACCCCAGGTAATGGTTAATGCACAGAAAGGCACTTGAAGCAGAGTAGAGAAGGAATGACAAAATGTATAATGGGCTGTATCTGCCCTTGCAGTGTCAAGCAGGACAATTCTAAGGTCCCCAAAATGTCCCCATAATACTCCTATTCTTTCCTCTCCTTTCTCTCAAAACCTCTTGTAGCAAGTGCATTTATATCAATTATAAAAGCTCTTCCATTGCTAGAATAATAATAATTCTATAAGCCTACTTTAGTCCACTGTTTATTCCCCAATCTTGAAGGTTTTGGGATGGTTATGCCCACTCTGCTTCCAATTGAGATGGGCTTAGTTTCCAGGGGACGGATGATGGAATGATCTCACTTGCAGTTGCACACACTCTTTGTTCCTTGGGATGGGAGTTGTCCATCATCATCTCCATGTCAGTTGTCCTGAGTGAGTCCAATGAAATGGAGAGTAGGTGTTGCAACTCTCCTGAGATTCAGGGCTCAACTGGCACATGAAGAGACCAAAGATTTAAGTATCTAGGGCATATTTAACATGTATAGTGCTAATTATAAGTTCAAATAAAATGGGCAGAAGAGCCATGTTTAGGGAAATTATAAATGAATACAACTTTGTTGCACTGAGGAGCATAAACTCCAAATTAAGGCCCACTGACAGGGTGCTGAATTCCTGAGATTATCTGCCCTGCCTATAATGCCCAGATGTCTCAAGAGCCCTCAGGAGCCCCACTGTTCGAGGCACTGTTTACTGTAGCAGTCAAGAGATCTTGTTGAGGAATAACGTGGAATGACCTCCAGACTCTGAAATCTGTAGATCAATTTGCATAACGTGAAATGACCTCCAGACTCTATCTGAAATCTCTTAGCCACAAATGTTCACTTTATATTTAATATTTCCCCCTTTTAAAATATTTTCAATTAATTGATTAAATTATTTCCCGCCCCCCTCTTGTTTTTATGCTTGCTGTCTGCTCTCTGTGTGTTCTTCTGTGTCTGCTTATCTTCTCTTTAGGCAACACTGGGAACTGATCCTGGGACCTTCCGGAGTGGGAGAGAAGTTCTCAATCTTTTGCGCCACCTCAGTTCCCTGGTCTGCTGTGTCTCTTATTGTCTCTCCTCTGTGTCTCTTTATGTTGCATCATCTTGCTGTACCAGCTCTGTGTGGACCAGCACTCCTGCTTTCTTTCACAGGCCAGCTCTTCTGCGTGGGCCAGCTCTCTGCTCAGGCCAGCTTGCCATGTGGGCCAGCTTTCCTTTCACCAAGAGGCCCCAGGAATTGAACCCTGGACCTCCTATATGATAAATGGGAACCCAATTGCTTGAGTCACATCCATTTCCCAATATTTACCCCTTTTGTTCAAGGTCTTTTTCTGGGTGCATTGTTAGTTGGCACTTGGGAATAGTCTCTCGGTGCCTGAAAGGCTCATTCCTGGGAGTCATGTCCCAGGCTGGGGGGAAGATAGTGCGTTTACATGACTTAGAGAGAGGCCACATTTGAATAACAAGGAGTCTTTCAGGAGGTAACTCTTAGGCAATATATAATACTAGGCTAAGTTTCAATTTCGTAAGTAAAGCTTCATAAATACAACCATTAGTATCAAGGATCTGGCATAATGGTCTGACTTTCTTCACTAGGCACTGCCCTTGTACTCAGGGGATTCTTGCCATTCTGAAAGAGTGTAGTAGGACTCCCTAGGGTGGAAATTCAATATTCTTTCAGTTATTGTGTGGATCTCCACCCACCGAGACAACAGCCCATGAACACTTGAACATATTCATATGGCTTAGAGGTGAATTTTCCCTTTGCCATTTATTATTGGTTTTCAGTATCATTCCATTATCTGAAATGGTGCTTTGTATAATTTCAATTTTTAAATATTTATTGAGAGCTGCATTGTGAGCTAACATGTGGTCTGTCCTGGAGGAAGATCCATGGGCACTTGAGAAAAATGTAAAACCTGCTGATTTGGCAGGTAAGATTCTGTATATAACTGTTAGGTCTAGGTTGTTTATCATATTGTTCAAGTTCCCTGTTTCCTTGTTGATCTTCTGTCTAGTTGTTCTATCTAATGATGTGAGTCATATATGAAGGCTCCAAAAATTACTGTAAAGATGTCTGTTTCTCCCTTCAGTGTTGCCAGAGTTTGCCTTTTGTATTTTGGGGCACTGGCTAGGTGCATAGACATTTATGACTGTTATTTTTTCCTGGTGAATTGTCCCTTTTATTAATATATAATGGCCTTCTGTGTCACTGGTAACTTTTTTGCATTTAAAGTCTGTATTGTCCAATATTAGTATAGCTACTCCAGTTCTTTTTTGGTTCCTGTTTGTGTGGAGTATCTTTTTTCCACCTTTCACTTTCAGCTGGTTTGTATTCCTAGGTCTAAAGTTAGTCTCTCATGGGCAGAATATGGATGGATCCTGTTTTTTTTTCATAAATTCTGTCAGCCTGTATCATTTGATTGGGGAGTTTAATCTATTCACATTCAGTGATGTTACTGTAAATACATTACTTACTTTCACCATTTTATTCTTTGGTTTACATATGTAATATCTTATTTTTTCTGTCTTTTTACTCTTTTGGTTAGTGTTTCAACTATTCTTGCCTTCTACACTCTCCTCCAAGTCTCTCTCTGCTTTTTCTTTCAGATTGTAAGACTCCATTTAATACTTCCAATAAAAGAATCCAAAGTTGGATTCTTTTTCACAAATTCTCTTAGTTTCAGTTTATTTGTGAATATTTTAAACTCATCTCATATTTGAAGGGCAATTTTGCTGGATAAAGAATTGTCAACTGGAAATTTTTCCCTTGTACTATCCTAATTATATCATACCACTGTCTTCTCAATGCCTGGTTTCTGATGAGAAATCTTCACTAAGTCGTACTGGGCATCCCTTGCATATGATGGTTTGCTTCTCTCTTGCTTCTATCAGAATTTTCTCTTTATCTTTGATGTTTGACATTCTGAGTAGTATGTGTCTTGGAGCAGGTCTATTTGGATTTATTCTGATTGGGGTGTGGTGCACTTCTTGGACATGTAAGTTCTTTTCTTTCATGAGAGTTTGGGAATTTTCAGTCATTATATCTTCAAATACTCTCTGCCCCTTTTCACATCTCGTTCTGGAACTCCCGTGACACGTATGCTATTGTGTTTCATGCTATTCAACTCTCTGAGCCCCTGCTCAATTTTTTTCATTCTTTTCTCTCTCTGATCTTCTCTCTCTTCAGTTTCAGTTGTTTTGTCTTCTGTATCACTTATTCTTTCTTCTGTCATTTTTGAGTCTGCTGTTGTATGCCTCTACTGTTTTTGTTTTTTTTTTTATCTCAGCTATTGTGTCTTTCATTCCCATGAGCTCTGTTATTTTTCTATTCAGATTTTGGAATTCTTATTGTGCTTGCTCAGTTTCTTCTTGTCCTTTTTTTCCTTTTGATAAGTGAAAAAAAAACAATTTAATGCAGATTCTTTTACATACTAACATGGAACATTTATACATATACCAATGTGCTAATATAAAACACAAAATTTAAAGAAAACAATTTTACACAAATGTTGTTGCATTATATTTTTAAAAGATTGATATAAATTAGCAGAAATGTTTAAGAATAACAGGCTATTATTCCAACAGGAGTGCATTCTATATTGAAATTCAAATAAATTTTCTGAACATGATGCCATGGATATATGCACCTTCTTCTAAACTAAGTAAAATAAACTCATTTCTGAGAATGAAAGGCCTGAAAAACACTCTAATAGGAGTCTCCCAGCAGTGATTTCAGCTTTGTTCTTGGTTGTGTTTAGAGCCCCTAACATTTAGCCAAAGCCAATGTGAAATGGTGCAGCTTTTTATGACAGCTGCATGTGGTAAATGACATTCAGTAAGAGGGATAAGATATAAAAGATAGCATTTTAGAAGAATTTTATTCATCGCCTGATTTGAGTGAGCTGCCACATTTAAAAAATGTGTAATCTATATTTCTGAGAGGAAATTAGCTTATTTCAAAATATGCACTATTTTCTTAGCATGGCATATTAATTCTTACTTTAGGAGTCAAAATGATTTGCATTTCTCCCTAAAATCTTAGAATTCACTCCATTAGAATATGATTTCTGTAACAATACACACCAGTACTATATAAGCTTTATTATATGTTATAGCCATTAAAATATACATATGCATATATATATGAAGCATTAAACAGATTTGGTAAACCATGGTATACATGATATACATACACATGGCCAAACACTGTTCATTTTCAGCTAATTAAATTCAACAAATAATGATTGGGTGCTAACTACTTCCATGTCACCATGTAGGGTAATGCTTGTAGGAGTTTTTAAGACACATGAAGCTCACATTAGCCAGACTTCAGATAAAGTATCTTTCAAAAAAATGATCAAAGGCAGAGCTAAAGTTGAATAATGACTAGTGAGAGATATATCTAGGAAAAAGGCTTTGAATAATTGAAGAGGGCAAAGCAAAATTTGTATCCATAGGGAAAAATTGCTTCTATGCTGGGCACGTGTTAGAGAATAACTTTTACCTCAGCTGCAGTCCTCCTTATCTTGCAATCCAAGATAAGGAGGACTGCAATCAGTTATCTACCTGCTTTGTTTCCTCAGTTCCTGTATTTTTTCTGGATAGAAACCAAACTTGCATTGGCTTTTTTTTTTTGCCCTTCATAGACACTGGGCCTCTGTGCTCCAAATGGAATTATGGATCTGAATTGTCTGGTATCATAAGACATTTGTATGTATATTCAGACATATATATTCCCCCTTTCTCCAGTGGTTTTGGTTCTACTTGTGAGATTAACAATATTTCCTAAAAGACAATATCGCGGCATATTCTGTCTGATGACTCCTATAACAACCTCTCCAGTGTGTATCCCTATTGTTATCTGAACAGGTTCACCATCTATTTGAACCTGGCCAGCAATTTCCATCACGTCCAAGGGCAAGTGGCATATGGATCGTGTGTGGTGGATGCTTGGCTCTGGTAAACCACTCACTGTCATGTATTAATCACCAACAGGCTCCACTCTATAGACCAATGGATTTTTCTGTGCATCAGTCAGTATGTCAAATCTGGATTCGAGGTGGTTGAGAAGGTTTATAATCTTCATGGCCCCTTCTGTGATGCATTATTGCTACAGAAAGCATTGAAGCCCACAGTGTCACTGAAGAGGATGGTCACATTGTCATATATTTTGGCAGGCACTGGATGCTTCTGTCTCAGCTCATTGGCAATAGAAGGAGGAAGGACAGCATACAGCAATGTGTCTATCTTTTTCTTTTCCTCTTCCATGGCTCTTAACGTGAACTGCAGTTTATCTGTGAGGATTTCCAGTTCTTCAGTCAGTTTGCATTCCTCTGAATTGTTCTCCCATAAGAATGAGATAGCAAGTGGCATCATGCAGAAGGATGTCATTCAGGTATAGTCTTCTCCTTGGCAGATCATCCAGGTTCATCACATTTGGTGAACATGAAAAAGTATGCTGTTTGCTTCACGTAAGTAGATCATTTGACCTTTGAGATGAAAGCAGCTGGTCTCAGTCCCAATTAGTTCACCCTAATATTCTAATTTCTTTACATCCAACAATCCTTCCTTGTTTCTTAATACAAAAACCATATTTATATGTGAATGAACTCCATGAATACTAATGTCAAAATGAGGACAAACCAGACAAGAAGATGGACAAAAGGCTGCAATTCCCAGGCTGGAGCTTGGGGAGCACTCTGTACAAGGCATTGCTTCACTGGGTGACCACTAGTTCTTGGCCAAATATTATGTGAAAACGAAAAGCTTTGTGAAAGGTATATGGTCTGATTCGTGATTCCTGGGTACCATTTACTTCAAAGTGGTAAAGATCTTCATAAAAATCCTCTTCTTTTGACTCTTTTTCTTCAATTAAAGATTGACTATGATCACATTATTCATTTTTTGCTGAATAATCTACATGTTTATTTCAGAGCCATGTATTTGTTGAGATACCGTTTTGATGATTCCAATGACAATATCCTGAAGTCCTTCTCTCTCTGAATAGTAATGGGGAATGAGTCCATTGCCCTTTTCTGCATCAATGCAAGTAAAGGAATGTGCACGCACACCTGTATAGTGAGAGTAGGTGGTCATGCAAGCATCAAGGTTTTGTAGAAATTCCCTGACATTACATCCCAGGACATGCAAGATTGTATCATATCCAGATTCTTGAAAAAAAAAAAGACAAAAAATATCTTTCCAGACATTTGGAGGATTTCTCCAGCATTGAGATTGAGAATTTTGCTTGCAGCAGCAACCAAATTATAAGTTTTGGAATCAACATATATGGCTCTGACAAGAAATTGTCCTTCTTAATCTAACTGTGCCTTTTTCCTTGTGTGCTTTCTAAGTTGATGACTGAAATTTTCCTCATCAAGTAGGAACCATGGCTTCCTGAACGGACCATTTGGTGTCTTCCCACACCTTGGGGCCACAATTGCAGATCACCAGCAGCTCCACGGCATGAATCACACACCCATTCATGGTTTCCATGTCTGGAGCCTGGGAGGAAGCCCCCACGGAATGCAGCATATAAAAGTTCTTATTGTCCTTTATCTCTTTATCCTCATTGTCTTTCAACTCATTCATTTGATTTTGGAAATTTGTCTGAATCTCATTGATTAGTTTGTCTCAAATCCTGTGTCTCATCTGGGGCTTTGATATATTTCTTTGTTTGGGCCTTTTTTTTTTTTTTTTTTTTTTTTCATTTTTTTAATATGGCTTGTAATTTTATGCTGATGTCTAGGCATCTGACTATGATGGTGACTTTACTCTAATGCTCAATTTCTTTCTCTTTTATAGGAATTTAGTGGTGGAGACAGCGTGTTACTGCTGTTCTTTGATTCTTGGTTCATCCTGTTCTAGGTCTTTAGGATTGTCCCTGCTAGTTGCTCAAATCTGGGCCCTGGACCCAGTAATGTGTTGCTGACCCACTTCTAAGGTCTTTGGGGAGGGAGCCTGTAAAGGCCAGAAAAAAGTTCTCTTACTTATTTGCTTTTAATGTCCTTGCATGCACTTCCTTGTTCTGTAGAAGATGGCGATCTTCAGCAGGCTTCTAAATTGGAAGCCTGGTTAGGGTGCGTTTGCTGCAACAGGGACAGCAGCAATGTGGGAGAGGTTCCTGCTTGTAGGCTATTCAGTGCCTTGCAATTCAAACTTTTTCAGAAGCTGTTCTCCAACCTTTGCAAGCAACCACCTCCCTTTTCCTGGGTAGGAAGTAACTCCACTCCCCTCTGCTTCCTCAACAACCATCCCAGTCTGTAGGGAGAGTGATTGAGAGGGTTGGATCTCTTTAGTCCCACACTGTCTACCCAGGCAATCAGTGACACAACCCAATCTGACCTTGAAGTACTCATGGGACACAGCAAACCAAATCTGTCAGTCAAGAGCTGAATTGACCTAAGGCTGCATCCCTCTTTCTTCCATTTCCTGGGGAAGTGGATTCCTGCAGCCCCCTCTGTCTGTAGCCACCAGCCCAATGTTGGAGAATTCAAAATTGTCTACTCATGGGGTTGGGTATGGGTGCCAGCAGTGGCAGCTGCAGCTTCTACTCATGGTCTGTTGAACCCTAAATTAGCCTACCCATAGGCCTTCATGGCAACCAGAGTAACGTAGAAAAGAAAAGTTTCCCACTGTCTCCTAAGTGTCTTATCTGAAAAGCACACCCTCCCCTCCCTT
>JAKSZT010054049.1:35483-64599 GCA_026826555.1 Tolypeutes matacus
AATTATTAAACAATCAATGCAAGAACTACAAAAGAGACTCAGAGAGAGGGATCTAGAAGAACAATCCTCTGAGTCTTGGTTTCAGAACCTTTTCAATTGGTCTCCATGGCTGACTACTTTAATTTCAGCCCTAATAGCCCCTCTCATACTGTTACTTTTGGGTCTCACTTGCGAACCTATCATTATCAATAGGCTTGTAGCTTTTATCAAGAACAGAATCCAATCGGTCAAACTAATGGTATTAGCCCAACCCTACCAACACCTGCCAATGACTGGAGACCACTATGATGAGTCAATGATTTGACCCACTAAGAAGAGAAGTGGGGAATTGTTGGGAGCCGTCACTGGAGTCTGCCAAGAGAGGTGCCAACAACCTAAGCAATAGCAACCTGTGGTCACATGGCGCAACATGGCGGATGCCACAACATGGCGCAGACACAAAATCTGCTTTGTCACTTCCTCGTTCTTCTTCCTCCTTGCTCCTTTGTTCTCCGGTTCCGCCACTACCCAGGTGAATGCAACAAGTACGCAGGCACAGGGCGCGAAAGTAAGATCTGCCCCCTACTCCAGCGATAACACCCTCCAATCCCGGAGCGCCACCCGGCCCCGACTCACTTCCTCTTTCCAAACAGCATATAAGCCCTGCTCCCTCAAATAAAGTTTACAGCTTGATCAGAATACTGTCTTGCTGTCATTCTTTGCGTCTCTTGTCCCACCATTCTTTCTCGGCAGGTTTCGGGTCCTCGTTGATGTCCCGCGAGCCGGGACAACTGGCGCCCAACGTGGGGCCCGACGATTCCCTGTAATCGAGAAAAGAATGCCGCTTCACCACAGAGGGAGAACGTTCTCCAGCATCTCAGCCGACGAAAAGCTCCTCGCGGTGCAAGAGGGAGAGTACTTTTCAACCCGTCGCCTCTTCAGTCTGGTCCCCCGGCGTGGTTCCAGTCTCCAGACGGGTAAGTGAGATTCTTTATCTCACTTCATTCTTTAATCATGGGACAAGCAGAATCTTCACATTCACTGTTTATTAGCCAGGTAAAAGAGGCACTCAAGATGCGAGGAATTAAAGTTAAAAAGAAAAGTTTAGTGGAATTTTTCAAATTTGTACTCAAAACCTGTCCATGGTTTCCCGAAGAGGGCACAATAGATGGTCGATGTTGGAATAGAGTAGGTGATTGTTTAAATGATTACTATAAAGTTTTTGGACCTGAGCGTATTCTTATCACTGCCTTTAGTTATTGGCGAATGATTCAGGACATGATTGGTATGTCTCCACCACCCCCAGACGTTAAGCAGCTCCTTGCAGAGGGAGAAACTGTGTTGCAATCTAGCTCCCGCCCCCCCTCAACTTGCGGGGGAAAGGCCTCTGCCGCTTCGCAAGTCGGTTCGCAGGCTGGTTCGCGCCCGGAGTCACCGGTTAGCCTAATTTCTTTTGAAGATCAACCCCCACATTCTGTCGCGCCCTCTGCCCCCCCTGCTAACACTGAAGCCGGCACCCCTCACACACATACACCGAATAAGGAAGTGAACATTAGCCCTAACTCACTTCCGTCCTCCTCTCATCATTCATCCCCCCCTTATCCTCCAACTCTTTATCCCTTAACTCTCTTGCCACCCTTCACTAATCCCCCAAACCCCCTTCCTGCATCCTATGACTTTGGCGAGATCCGCGCAGAGCTACGCAGCGTTCGCGAACTTACTCAAACCCTTGTAAGCACGCTCTCTAACCCAAACTTTACCTCAAAGGACAATACTTTCGCTTTCCCTCTTCTCCGAAGCGGACACTCCGTCCCCGCTGAACCTACACCCAATACTGATTCAGAGGAGTCTGGGGAGGATGAACCTGGGGAGTCAGACAAAGAGATGGAAGGGGATGCAACAAGGGAGGGCAACGACCGGTCCCAACAGCGTCCTCACTCTTCTCACAGACCACAGACAGTTGAATATCGCCCCTTAAATTTTAAAACAATAGAAAAGCTAAAGAAAGCTGTTCATTCATACGGCCCTACTGCCCCGTTCACTCTCGCTCTAGTAGAAGCCTTGGGCGATAAGGAGTTAACACCTAATGATTGGTTTCAACTAGCAAAGGCCGTACTTTCTGGGGGAGATTTTATTATTTGGCGCTCTCATTATGAGGAGGCGGCAAGAGAACGCGCTATACGTAATGAGAAAAAGAGGGAAACAAAAGAGTGGACAGTAAAGAAATTTCTGGGTCAAGGTTCTGCTCAGTCCAATGCTGCCCAAGCCCAGTTCAGCGCAGGGCTCATATCTAAGATTCAGAGAGCCGCGCTCATAGCATGGAAAAAATTACCACAGAAAAACCACCCTACCTCTTCCTTAGCAAAATTAACTCAGGCGCCGGAAGAGTCATTTGCAGACTTCCTGAGTAGGCTTCAGGCCACTGCCGAACACCTGTTCGGCACAACGGACCTCGGATGTGACTTTATTAAGCAGCTTGCTTTTGAAAATGCAAATGAATCTTGTTAGCAAGCCATCCCTCCGTTCCGCAATACTGATCTCTCTAATTGGGTGCGTCTGTGTGCAAATGTAACACCCGCTAAAACCATGGGTCTCGCCATTGGCGCCGCACTCCAAAACTTTACAACTGATTTAAAGGCGGACTTAAAAAAGACCCTAGCTGGTTCCTCCTCTTGCTATGGCTGCGGACAATCAGGTCATCTCATTAAGAGGTGCCCCTTAAAAATACCACCACCACCGCACCTCCCACCGGCAATGCCCACAAATAGACCGCGCCCCTCCGCCATTTGCCCGCGGTGCAAAAAAGGATATCATTGGGCTTCAGAGTGCCGTTCCCGTGCCGATATTTACAACCAGCCCCTTAGACCTCAGTGGCCGGGAAACTCCCAGTGGGGCCAGCCCCAGGCCCCACCCAGAACAAACCCCGGGGCTTCACGGTTTGTTCAACCCACAGTGCCAGCCCTCCCAACCATTCACCGCGCTGCTGCATCTCCGACTTATGGAGAGCAACAGCAGGGAGCGCAGGACTGGACCTCTGTGCCGCCTCCGACTCAGTATTAACTCCCGAGTCCAGTCCCCTACTCGTACAAACAGGAGTCTATGGACCATTACCTCCTAATACCTTTGGCCTTATTTTAGGAAGAGCTAGTTCTGCCCTTCGAGGAATTCAAGTCATCCCAGGCGTGCTAGACAATGACTTTAAAGGTGAGGTAAAAATAATTGCAACCACCTCACATAATATGGTTCCCATCTTCGCTGGCACGCGAATAGCGCAGCTTATTATTCTTCCTTTACACCAAGTTAATTCAAATTTTAAAAGGCTGCAACGTAACACTGAGAGCCCTGGCTCCTCTGATGTCTTCTGGGCCCAAGCCATAACCCACAATAGGCCCACCTTAAAGCTAAAACTGAATGGCAAGCCTTTTGAGGGTATATTAGATACAGGAGCCGATGCTACTGTTATCTCCTCATATCACTGGCCTAAATCCTGGCCCCTTACTACTGCTGCCACCCATTTACAAGGAATAGGTGAAAGCGCCAACCCTCTTCAGAGTTCACAAACTCTGAGTTGGGAAGATAACGAAGGAAATAAGGGCACGGTTATTCCGTATGTTCTCCCCAATCTTCCTGTTAATCTGTGGGGTAGGGATATCCTCACCCAAATGAAAGTTTTTATGTGCAGCCCCAATAACACCATCGCTGCGCAGATGCTTAATATGGATTTCCTCCCTGGTAAAGGCTTAGGAAAAAATGGTCAAGGTATAAAGCAACCTATTTCTATAAAATCCAATATAAACAAGACAGGACTTAGGTTCTCGCAGGATTTAGCATAATGGTCGTTGACATCCCTGTACCCCATGCTGAGAAAATTTCTTGGAATACTATACACCCAGTGTGGGTTGAAGAGTGACAAAAGGTTTGAAAGTTTTTTCCGGTATACCCAGGACCATTATCAGTTTTTATAACTCTGGGTTGGCCCAGAATGGAAAAGCAATGTAACAAGTGGGAGATGACATGTTTTGAGGCTTCACCTGATTGTAAACTAGCAGTTATGAAGCCACTGTAAGTGTCGACACAGACACGAATGTATTTAAGCTGTCCAAAGCTGTTGAGATGGGTGACGTCCATCTGCCAGATTTCATTGGGGATAAGCCCCCTAGGGTTAACTCCTAAATGGGGAACCGGCAACTGAACAACACAAGTCCTGCAAGCTTTTACAATCTCCCTGGCTTGCTCTCTGGTAATTTTGAACTTCTTGCGGAGGGTGTTTGCACTTAGATGGTGAAGTGCATGAGCTTGTGTGGCTGATGTCAGAGGGGTTGAAAGAGAAAGGAATGTTAGTCGGGTGGCGGAGTCGGCTAGTGTATTCCCCTTAACTAAAGGCCCAAGGAGGTTTTGGTGACCACGGAGGTGTCCAATAAAGAACGGATATTGTCGGGCGTGAATGGCCTTTTATAGTTTAGAAAATAGTGGCACGGCATTACTAGACGGCTTGATGAAAGGGGTGGTTTCTAGCAGTGGCACTGAGTGAGCGATGTACGCACTATCTGTATACAAATTAAATGCCTGATTTGAAAGATGGGAAAAGACTTGTAGTACTGCAAAAAGTTCAACTAGTTGAGCGGAGGTGTAGGGGGAATGTTTAGAGAAAACCTGATCTTGTATTACATAAGCGGCGGTTCCATTTGCTGAGCCGTCTGTGAAAACTGAGAGAGCGGAGACAATGGGTTTCTGCTTAGTAACCCTTGGGAAAATGAATGGGTGGACGTTTGCGAATTGAATTAATGGATCAGCTGGATAATGATTGTCGATGCTGCCTAACTGTTCTCTGAGAAGCACGCCTCATTAGCACAGGGGTTTGCTCTGCTCATAGAACTTGCCAGGCAAAAACACTCACAGAGGTGCTGGACTGGATAGCCAATGACGGGCAACTGGACTGACCCCTCAGTCAACCTAAGACAGGGACATGGCCTTTTGCTGCCATGCTTTCCAATGATGGGTAAGACTGATCACATAATGGGTAAGGTACACTGTTTCTCAGGTGCAGTTCCTTACGGGGCACAGTTCCGACCTAAGACAGGCACAGCCCCCCCTCCCTTATGCTGCGTTGCCTGTGCTACCCCTTCCCGAAAAAACCAGAGCCGTCTACATCAGGGAAATGAGGCCTCTACTTCCCTCAGCTAGCCTACAGAGAGTACTGTGCTAAATAAAGAAAAAGGGAGGAGATGTTGGGAGCCGTCACTGGAGTCTGCCAAGAGAGGTGCCAACAACCTAAGCAATAGCAACCTGTGGTCACATGGCGCAACATGGCGGATGCCACAACATGGCGCAGACACAAAATCTGCTTTGTCACTTCCTCGTTCTTCTTCCTCCTTGCTCCTTTGTTCTCCGGTTCCCGCCACTACCCAGGTGAATGCAACAAGTACGCAGGCGCAGGGCGAACATTGATTTTATTCCCAGGCCATTTCTGCCTCTCCTCTAAAAGCAGAGAGAACTAAACCTTTGTTTAATATATTTCTTCCTTTTTAATATATGCATTAAGGGCTACAAATTCCCCCCTCATGGTCCCATAAGTATTTTATGTTGTGTTCTTGTTTTCATTCATCTTGAGATGTTTACTGATTTCTATTGCAATTTTTTCCTTTGACCCACTTATTGTTTAAGTGTGTGTTTTTTAGCCAGCGAATATTTGCAAAATTTCCCATTTTCTGAGTATCATTTATTTCCAGTTTCATTCAATTATGATCAGAGAAATTGCTTTGTATAATTTCACTCTTTTTAAATTTATTGAGATTGGTTTTGTTAACCAACATGTTTATCCTGGAGAAAGATCCGTGAACACTTGAGAAGAATGTATATCCTGCTTATTTGAGGCTCAATGTTCTGTATATGTGTTAGGTCTAATTCGTTTATCATAATTGTTCAAGTTCTCTGTTTCCTTATTGATCTTCTATCTGTTTTTTGTATCTGTTGGTGTGAGTGGTCTACAGAAGCCTCCAGCTATTATTCTAGAAATATCTATTTCTCCCTTCAGTTTTGCCAGTGTTTGCATCCTTTATTTTGGGGCACTTTTGTTAGGTGCATAAATATTTATGATTGCTCTTTCTTCTTGGTGACTTACCCCTTTAATTAATATATAATGCTTTCTTTATTTCTGAAACAAATTTAGACAAAATTTTTTTTTAAAAGTCCTTTAAAGTCCGTTTTGTCTGATATTAGTAGAGCTGCGCCTGGACTTTTTTGGTTCCTGTTTGTGTGGAATAACTTTTTCCAACCTTTCACTTTCAGCCTGTTTGTGTTCTTGGATCTAAGGTGGTTCCCTTGTAGAGAGCATACAGCTGGCTCACATATTTTTAATCCATCTGTCAGCTTGTATCTTTTGATTGGGGAGTTTAATCCTTTAACATTCAATGTTATTACTGTAAAGGAATTCCTTACTTCAACCATTTTTCTTTTGTCTTTCACCTATCATATCTCATTATTTCTGTCTTGTAGGGCCTGCCTCTGGTTAAGGAACTCTCTTGGTTTTTGTTTATCTATGACAACTTTAAACTCACTCTCATCTTTGAAGGACAATTTTGCTTGATAAAGAATTCTTGGCTGGTAATTTTTGCTTTAATTATCTTAATAGTATTATACCACTGCCTTCTCACCCACATGGTTTCTGATGAGAAATCTACACTTTTATTGAACACCCCTTGTATATGATGGATTGCTTTTCTTTTGCTGCTTTCAGAATTCTCTTTATCTTTGTTATTTGACATTTTGATAAGTATTTGTCTTGCAATAGGTCTATTCAGATATATTCTCTTTAGAGTGTGTTACATTGCTTTGATGTGAGTTTCCATGTCTCAGAGTTGGGATATTTTTGGCCACTATCTTCTCAAATACGCTTTCTGCCTCTTTTCCTTTCTCTTCTCCTTCATGATGCATGTGTTAGTGTGCATTGTGCTACTACTCAATTCCCTGAACACCTGCTCGATTTTTTTCAATCCTTTCTGTGTTCTTCTGTCTTTTCAAGTTCAGATCTTCTGTCTTCTAATTTGCTTATTCATTCTTCTGTCATTTCAAATCTGCTGTTGTATGCCTCTAATGTAGTGGTAATCCCATTCATTGTGTCTTGCATTTCCATAAGTTCTGTTATTTTTTTATTCAAGCTTTCAAATTCTTCTTTATGCTCACCCAGTGTCAACTTAATATCCTTTATCTCTTTAGTTATATTTTCCTTCAACCCCTTGAATTGATTTAGGATATTTGTTTGAAAAAATACATGTTTATAAATTTTAAATTTTGAGAATATATTACTTGTGTAATAACAAAGTTATTTAAAAATGAGTATCCCTGGAATCTCACAAATACAATGTTGAATGAAAGGAGCCAGACACAAAGGAGAGTACTTATTGTATGATTCTGTTTATATAAGGTACAAAAGCAGGCAAAATTATTTCATGCTGTTAGAAGTCAGGCTAGTGATTACTCTTGAGTGGGAGCAGGTGACTGGAAGAGAGGATGTGGGGAGTTACTGAAGGTATTGATCATTTAATATTTCTTGATCTGTTTGTACATTACATTTCAATGAAATATTTTTAAGTTGCATCCTTGTATTTGACATTACATTTAAAGTTCTCAGGAATTAAAAAATGAAAACATATTAAGTACACAAGACCCTATATATTATGTTGGCATTTGTGACAGTTTGAGTCTTTTTGTGAATCCCAGGAAAGATGTTCTTGAAGTGAATTCATTCCTATGATTACAGGACCCTTTGATTGGATTGGATTCAGTTGGGGGTGTGTGCTTTGATTGGATTACTTCAGTGAGGTGTGCTCCAGAAAGGGTCTTGGTCCTCTTGCTGGAGTCCTTTAAATGGAGGACTAAGAGCAGAGACACACAGAGGAAAGGCTGCAGAACAGGAGAGAAGGCACACAGGAGAGAGGAAACCACAGAGGGAGAAGCCAGAATCTGAAGCAATGAGACCCAGAAGAGAAGTAGGCATCTCCATGTGCCTTGCCACATGGCAGGAGTTCAGGATCACCAGCAACCAAATCTCAGTGAGACAGCATCTTTGATGCCTTGATTTGGACATTTTCACAGCCTCAGAATTGTAAGCTTTTGACTTTATAAAATGAAGCCAACCCATTTCTGGTATATTGGTCCCAGCACCTTTTAGCAAATTAAACCAGCACTCACATAGAAAATAGACCATTTGAATTTGCAGTTAAATCAGGAGATAAAATATAGCATCATCTTCTGTTTTCCTTAATTTCACATGTGCCTTTAAACTCAAGTGTCCATGGATTTGCATAAGCATTATTATAAAGCTGGCCAACTGAATTGAATTTTGTTTCTCTTATCAATTTATGAATCTCCCCCCGCCTACTTTCAATCAAAGAAATATTTAGCAACTCCCCAATCACCTATTGCACAGACAAATTCAAGAACTCATCATTTCTGATGTAATTTGCAGTAGTGCTTGATGTATAATAGTCTGATGGGGGACAACTGCCCTAGGCCCTGAAGATTATAATGTGAATCAGAGTGCTTTCAAATAGAGAGAGAAATTAAGTGAATAAAACCTAGTTATGATGGGTACCATTCTTGGAATGCCTACCCTTCTCTTCTTTATCATACACATTTTACCAGAACTAACACAGTCTCAACTCTGGGCTCACCTCACCCAATACCACAGCAGTCAACACTGACCCGCCTTTTCCCAAACTCCTGTGAAATTTACAATCAACATCACCCCCTCTATCACCCACTTCTTCACCAGTTAATTGATGACTGTTGTATTGTTTCTCCAAGTTGACAACAAGTTAATTAAGGGCACAATTTCTTTCTCTACGGCCACAGCTTGAAGCATATGATAGGCAGCAAAACTAAATTTAAAATAATTGGTAATAAATGCTGATAATTGTCCAAGAAGCATAATAGTTACATATGGGTTTATTTTAGTATTCTTCCTATTTTTCATATGTTTGCATATTACATCACTGGGAGAGTTGTCTGCTTTAGGAAAAAATTACCAGATGCCCAGTTAAATTTAAAGGACATATTATTTTATTTTATATCTTGCTATATTCTTGTGTGTATTTTTTTTTTATTATTATGGGTAAAAATCAAAATTCTCACAACACATACAAACATCTGCAAAATGATATATAAATATACATGCACACATGTGCACCTGCTTACAAAACTGTTGTCCATATATATATATATATACATATATTCTAAGAGGCGCCCAGATCACCCAAAACACCACACGGAACCCACTGGGATTCCCATGTTGCCCACCTCCCACACCTCCCATCACATCCCACACAAACATCTCCCACAGTGTGGCCCACCACCCTCAATGAACTTACACATCCTGGAGCCTTGCCACCAACCATAGACCGCAGTTCACACTGTAGACGACACTCTCTCCCACTCAGTTATGAGTGGTGTGTGCTGATTTAAAATGGCCTACATCCGTTGCCACAACAGTACTCAGGACAACCTCCAACTCCCAAAGAAGCCACTGTATTTCAACTGCTCGTCCCCTCCCTACCCCAAAAGTGTCAAGTGGCCACTGGCTCCATCTCATTGTTATAATTTCTTGCATTGATAGAATCACCATATGTGAACAACAGAATACCATCAAGTCCACTCTAGTCCATAGTTCTTCCCCCAATCCTGAGGGGACTGGGATGGTGATGTCCTGCCTTGTGTGTATTTTTATATAAATTTGATTTAATAATGTTATTCCTGTTCATATTTTAATTTTATAATGTTGAGATATATGGAATATATTTTTTGAAAGAAAGTTTAGATTACATAAATATTATATAAAAAATATAAAGGATTCCCATATGCCCCATTCCCTCCCCCTCCCACACTTTCCCATATCAACAACTTCCTTCATTAGTGTTATGCATTTGTTACAATTGATGGACACATATTGAAGCACTGCTACAAACATAGACTACAGTTTGCATTATAGTTTACGCTCTGTCCTGCACAATTTGTTATGACAAAATATACAATGGCCTGTATCCACCATTGCAATGTTATGCAGGACAAATCCAATATCCTGAAAATGCCACCATATTCGACCTATTTTTCACTCTCCTATCTTTTAGAATCTCTGTTGGCCACTGCCTTTATATCCAGTGTCAACTTAATATCCTTTATCTCTTTCATTGAAAGAGATCTTCCATTGAAAGAATAATAAGAAATCTGTAGTAGAATAATGATAAATCTACTTTAGTCCATTTTTATCTCCCAATCTTAAGGATTTTAGGTTGGTGATGCCCACTCTGCCGCTAATTCAGAGGGAGCTTAGATCCCATTGGTCAGATGCATGGATCTATCTTGCTTGCAGTTGCAGACAGTATCTGATCCTTGGAATGGGCATTGTCCATCATCATTTCCTTTTTAGGTGTCCTGGGTGAGTCCAATGAATAGGACAGTAGGTGTTACAACTCTGCTGAAATTCACGGCTCAATTGGCACATGGAGAGACCAAATATTTAAGTCTGTGGGACATATATTTATAAAGTATAGTGTAAATTATAGTTTCACTCAAAAGGGGCAGAAGAGCCATGGGTAGAGAACCTAGAAATGAGTCTAACTCTGTTACACTGGGGAGCAAAAATTCCAAAGTAAGGCCCACTAACAGGGTGCCAAATCCCTGACCTATCTGCCATGCTTATAGTTTCTGGATGTCTCTAGAGCCCTCAGGAGCCCTGAGGCTCCCACTGTTTATGGTTTCAGTCAATGATATCCTGCTGAGACTTGCCTGAAATGACCTCCCGATTCCCTTTGAAATCTCTAACTCTAAAAAGTCATTTGTATTTGCCATTTTCCCCTTTTGGTCAAAGTCTTTTTCCAGATGCTTTGCTAGTTGATGCTTTGTAATAATCCCTCAGTGCCAGGGAGGCTCATCCCTGGGAGTCATGTTCCATGCTGGAGGGAAGCTAATGCATTTATACGCTGAGTTTGGCTTAGAGAGAGGCCACATTTGAGCAACAAGGAGGTTTCAAGGAGGTAACTCTTAGGCAGTGTATAATATTAGGCTGTTTCCATTTCACAAGAAAAGGTTCATAAGTGCAATCAATATCAAGGGCCTCACATAATGGTCTGTTTTCCTTCACTAGGCACTGCCCTTTCACTTGAGGGATTCTTGCTGTCCTCTTAGAGAATGTAGCAGAACTCCTGAGAATGGGAATTCAATATTCTTTTGCTTATTGTGTGGATCTCCACCCACCGAGACAATGTCCCATGAATACTTTAACATATTCATACACTCTAGAGGCATGCCCCAGGTGAATCCCTTCCCATCCATCTCCCGATCACTGGTCCTGCACCAGTGATCCTCTCCTGTCACTGTTGTGACCCTTTTGTGATCCAAAACCTCTCCAAAAATGAAGCCAAAAAAATAACCAAATAAATTTAATAAGAAAATGAAATAATAATTTTAAAAAATTTTTAGACATTGTGTCTTTCACTGTAAGATATGTTGTCTTGTATATATAGTGACATTTTCTTCTATATATTCCTCCAGTGTCTTATTTTTTTTCATTTCACTTCAAAGAAGCTTTAGGATTCAGAAAAGTCACATAGGGAATATAGATGATTCCCATATACCCAAAGCTCTCTCCCTTTTCCCCTCTCCCTTATTAATAACATTTTATATGCAGATGGTATATTTGTTACAATTGATATACAAATATTGAAGCATTGCTACTATCCATGGTCTATAGTTTCCATTATGGTTTACATTTTGGATCATACACCTTTATAGGTTTTGACAAAATTTGAAGTTCCCCGTATCTGTTATCACAAGATCATGCTGAATAATTCTAAAGCCCTAAATATGCACTACAGTCCATCTATCCTATTCTTCACTACCCCTCCCCTTGGAAACTATGATAACTACTAAATTTAAATTTTTGAAGATTAAGATTCATAGTTACTCACAATAATATTGAGGTCTTGACATATTTGGTCCATTTTCTTTTATTAGGCATTGCCTATGTTCTTGGGAAATTCTTGTCCCTCTAATTGAGAACATAGGAGGACACTCCAGAATGGGAGTTTGATATTTTCTTGATTATTGTGTGGGTCTCCACCCACTGATATAACACACTATGATAAAATGAACACTTACATATTCCATAAAAACCTGCCCCGGGAGTCCCCTACCCATGTACCTCACCCCACATTCAACACCCTATACTAGTAACCATCCCCTGCTATATTTGCCAAGGGAACATTCTTAACATTGTAGTTTTAAACACAGACCTCCAAAGCCCTGCAGTTCATCTGCTCCCTCCCCCGACCCTCCCCCTCAGTTCCATGAATAGTCCAACCCAAACCCCCAACCTGTGCCCCCTCACAGTCCAGCACCGCCAAACTCATTCACATCACTGCACCACTGTCACACTCATCCACTGCACACTCCCTTTCTGTATCCTGTAAACCTATCTTCCAGACTCTAGCTGTGTGCATCTACTAAATTTGCTTAATTCATATCAGTGAGGTCATGTATTATTTGTTCTTTAATGCCTAACTTACTTCTCTCAACATAAGTTCTTCAAGATTCATCCATGTTAACTCACGTGTTAATACTGCATTCCTTCTTACAGCTGAGTAATATTCAACTGTGTGTGTGTATATATATGTGTGTATAGATAAGCATACCAGAGTTTGCTTATCTATTCATCTGTTGATGGGAGATTTGGGTTGCTTCCAACTTTTGGCAATAGTGAATATTGCCACTATGAACTTTGTTGTGCATATATCTGTTCATGTCCCTGCTTTCAATTCTTCTGGATATATACCCAGCAGTGGGATTGCTGGGTCATATGGCAGTTCTATATTTAGCTTCCTAAGGATGGCTGCACCATTCTACAATCCCACCAGTAGTAGATAAGTGTTCCTGTTCCTCCACATCCTCCCCAGCAATGGTAGTCCTCAGTTTTTTAAATAGCCACACTATAATAGGTGTAAGATGATATCTCACTATACTTTTGATTTGCATTTCCCTAATAGCTAGTGATGTTGAGCATCTTTTCATGTGCTTTTTAGCCATTTGTATTTCTTCTTTGGAGAATTGTCTATTCAAATCACTTGTCCATTTTTAAATGGGTTGTTTGTCTTTTTATTTTCAAGATGTAGGATTTCTTTATATACGCTGGATATTAGGCCCCTATTGGACAGATGGTTCCCAGTTTCTCATATTGAGTAGGTTGCCTTTTCACTTTCTTGACAAACTCCTTTGAAGCACAAAAGTTTTAATTTGAGAAGGTCCCATATATCTATTTTTTCTTTCATTGCTCAGTGTTTAGGTTTAAAGTATATGAAACCATTTCCTACTACAAGATCTCTTAGATGCTTCCCTACATTATTTTCCAGGATCTTTATGGTATTGACTTTTATTTAGACATTTGACCCATCTTGAGTTAATTTTGTATAAGGTGTAAGATGGTGATCCTCTCTCATTCTTTTGGATATGGATATCCAGTTCTCCAAGCACCATTTGATGAAGAGGCTATTCTCTCCCATTTGAGTGGGCTTAGTGGCCTTGTCGAATATCAGTTGACCATATATGTGAGGATCTAAATCAGAACACTCAATTATGTTTCATTGGTCAGTCTGTCTATCCTTGTGCCAATACCATGGAGTTGTTTTTTGTTTTGTTTTGTTTTGTTTTTAACAACTGTAGCTTTGTAGTATGTTTTTTTTGTTTGTTTGTTTGTTTGTTTGTTTTTATTCATTTATCCCCCCCTTGCTGCTTGTGCTCGCTGGGTCAGCTAACCATGCCCCGTGCGGGCGGGCTTGCCTTTACCAGGAGGCCCTGGGAACCGAACCCGGGGCCTCCCATATAGTAAACGGGAGCCCTACTGATTGAGCCACAGCCGCTTCCCCTGTAGTATGTTTTAAAGTCAGGTAGTGTGATTTCCCCCAATTTCATTTTTCTTTTTCAATAACTTTGGTTATTGAAACTTGCCCTTCCAAATAAATTTCATAAATAGCTTTTCCAATTTAGTAAAAACTGCTTTTTAAATTTTTATTGGGATTGTGTTAAACATGTAAATCAGGTTTAGTAGTAAGCACATCTTAATGATGTTAAGTCTTCCTATCCATGAACATGGAGTAGTCTTTCATTTATTTAGGTCTTTGATATCCTTTAACAATGTTGTGTAATTTTCTGCAAACAAGTGCTATACATCTTTAGTTAAGTTTATTCCTAGGTATTTGATTCATTTAGTTGCTATTGTAAATGGAAATTTTTTTCTTGATTTCCTCCTTGGGTTGCTCATTATTGGTGTACAGAAACACTACTGATTTTTTAGTTAAACTGCTGTTTGAAAATTCTTCCAGTGGCCCAGCATCTTAACTACTTGTGCATTTTCTACTAATTTGTAATCAGCATTACTGACAAAATTATAGTTGGCAAATTTGTATCTCCTTTTAGTATGTTACTAAATATGTTAAGAAGTATGGCCAACTGTCCTAGATTGCTTTCATAGTACTGAAAGTCCCACCTCCTGGGCTATCCATCTGTCCCAGTTTTTGTTTTGTTTTGTTTTGTTTTGTTTTTTGGTCACCTTAACTGTAGGGAATGTCATTGTACACTGCACAGATCCCCATTCAAGATTAACACACTCGTTTCCCCAGCTACCGGGAGCATGGGCTCACTTTTGGCTCCCTCCTGAGGAATTGACTTGGGAAGGGCAAAGGGAACTGCCTCACATAAACTGATGCCCTGTTCCCCAGGGGCCTTCCAAGCATAAAAGCAGGTGATGTCAGGATTGGAAGCACAACCTGGTTCCTCAGAACATCTCTGAAAGGCCTTCCCAGAAACTTGATCAGCAGAGGTTTTGTTGCAGTTGCCTGCAGTTGAACATCTCCCTTCACCTAATCCTGCTTCCCTAACTCTCTCTCAGATGCAGCTCCTGAAAGCCCTCCCAATAACCCCCTCCAGGCAAATCTCAGAGTCTGAGACTGGGGAGGAACCTGATCTATAATAGTTGGTACAGAGGTGGGCTCGTCCCAGAAAGCAGACACTAAAATGAGATTTTGCAGCTGCATAACCTGCCTGGTCATGAAGGCCTTCTCACTAGTGGAATATGCAGCACCGAGAATCCCTTGTGTGGTAGCAGTACAAGTGTCAGTTTTCATCAGGGGGGAACTGCGAAGGGAAGCCAAGGGAAGGGAGTGTGCTACCGAGTGCAACATTTAAGACCTCAGAGATGCAGGGGAATGAGTTAATTCAAAGCACTGGAGAAAGATAGTGAAAGACCAAGGATAGTTAATCACCAATTGAAAGTTCAATGGGCCTCCTTATTAGTAGATAAAGACACTCTCATCTCCTGGAGCCAGAGGGGAGACCATATGAAGATCAGGCCCAGAAGTTAAATTCTAAAAGAGCATAGTGCCAGATGTGTGAGGGTTAAGACTCGGGCAACAGCTATGTAAGGGTTAAGCGCATGGGGGTTAAGACTTGGGCAGCAGCCCAACTGCTGGATCAGCTATTAGCTCACAGAGCCCTTTGTTTCTCTGCTCAGTATGCCTTGTATCTAATTGTGTTTCTTTCAAGTAACATTTAAGTGATAACAGCAGTGTATGAATAACCCTGCAAATAAAGAATGGCCATGCTTGCTTGTCTGTTTGTCTGGAGCAGACTACAACTGTGCCCGTATAAGCAAACTTCCCTGCCCACCTAAGTTTTGCTTCCACCTACCTCCCTTGTGGGCTCCCAAGATTGACACAGTGCACAAATGACATAGTCGGCAAGATTTGACATGTTCTCCCACTGATCCCCTGGCTGAGGAGGTAGGGAGTACAGACTCTACGTGGTCCCCACTGTGCGTGTAGGCTGATATAGCCACGTGGTTATCTCAGTGGTGTATGTGTCCAGATGTGACACTCACCAACAACCCCACAGTGCTGCTAAGTGTGCTGCAGCAGGCCGAGTAGGCAATAGGGGAAATGAAGCCCCACATGCTGCTGTGTGGGTAAAATGGGTATTCCTATCTTTGTTTTGAGATACCACCCAAGAAACGTTAAAACAGGAAAAAAAAATTCACCAATTGTGTGAGCAACTGCAGCAGTCGCATGTGCGGCTGAAGTGCCAAGCTGTGTGGGTTGGTAGTAGTTCGGATGAGGAGGAAGAAGTGAGACTCATCCGACATACTCATCTACTCATACGCAAAAAGTAAAACACAATCAGAACATGGGGCAAGGGAAACACCCCATTGGGCAATGACACATGGTACAATACACCATGTACCATCCCTATACGCAGTCAAAACTAGTTAAATTGGGACGGCAATTTTGGCAGAAACTGGGAGAGCCCGTACCTGCATAGTTGCTGTGCCTGTGAAACATAGGTGTAGATGGCATTGTGTGTTCCGGGACTGAAATAAAAAAGTTAGCATTGCTTATGGGCCATCCTCTGCTGCAGCAATGTCTCTTAAATATGCAGTGGCATGCTGGGGGAAACCCCGATCACACATTGATAGAATGGCTCCAAACAGCCATTTGTACAGTCTGGAATAATGCACGGGAGTTGCCAGACTCAGTGAGCCAGTGAACTACACACACTAACCTTGTACAAGTAGTCTGGGAAATATGCAAACACAGTGCTGTCTTTAACACTAACAACCAGGGACCCGATGCCAAGAGGTTCACGAGTCGGATAAACGACCTACTCATGCAACATGCTACTGGTCCCTCGTTTGGGTCCCTGATGGCTTTCTTAACCTCATATGTGGGGCACCAGATCCATGAAGTGACTGACAGCCATGATGGCTAGCCTCGGTGAGGCCAAGAGCCAATGGACCAAGGTCTGTCTGGTGGTGACAAGGAAAAATGTGCCCAAGTCTTGTAAAACAGCTAAGTCTGCAGGCCAGGACTATAAAAGAAGTCCTGTGAAGGTCACACAGAGGTAAATGTGAAATGATTTAGTAGCCACCGGGATAAACCCAACCAAAATAGATGAGCAACCGAATGTGGTCTTGTTAAACCTTTGGAAACAGCTACAGCCTGCTCAGCAATGAGCAGGAAAAGCCCAAAAACCACAGCAAGTCAAAGAAACTGTGCAACTCAGTGACTACCTGCTAGAGAACCCTGGATGTGCCACAGAGCCAGTGTTTACCTTTACATAAAATAAAGGCTGAGGTGTCTGAGATGGGGACCCTCAGAAAAACCAGAAGTGCGGTCGGGGGTGCATCCTGTCTGGTCGGGGTAGGAGAGGCCTAGGCTCCTACGGGGGCTCGCAGGCATGGAGGGCGCACAGCGGAAAGAACCACCGCGGAGACGAGGTAAGCACGCAGGTCTAATTTATTGAGGAAGTGCACAGCCTTTTATAAGTAGGGTGAGGGGTGGTGTAGGGGGTAGGGCATGAAAAAAGAGAAAGAGGAAGTACGTGTAAGGCATATATGGCAGGCTGGTATTGGGCACAGTTGGTTGCTAGGGAGGGTTTGCTATCTGTGGAAGGCGGGAAGGTTTCGCGCGTGCGGGAGCAGGGTGAGCTACTTTCTCAAAGAAGGCTAAATATAGGATCAGGCTTGTTTTTTGTTGTCGGTCGGCCATTTTAGCTTCACCTCTTTCTGGCTGCCTCCAACACAGAGGCCCCACATGGAACTAGCAATCCACTAGTCCCCACAAAATATACAGCATGTCTTGGCCCTTATGGATATGGATACAGAATACACCCTTCTTTATGGGCAACTGGATACATTTGCAGGTACCTATGCCTATGTAAACAGTTATAGTTATAACAAACAAGGCACCTTGCAAGTCATCCAAACAAAAGTAATGTTAGAAATTAGACAGTTGCCCCAGCAAATGTACACTGTGTACATTTCTACTGTCCCACAGCATATACTAGGTGTAAATGTGTTAAAAAAAAAAAAAAAAAAAAAAAAACTTAACCCTGCAAACCACTATTGGTAAATTCCATCTACAAATATGGGCAGTGAAACCTGGGACATGCTAGACACACCCCTGTTGTGTTACCTGAACCCTGCAGAACAGTAACCATAAAACAGTACTGTTTTCCAGGAGGGCATGAAAAAATATCAACAACTATTAAAAAAACTAGTCAAGATACAAATCCTCCATGAAGCCTGGAGCCCATTTAATGCTCCGATGTAACCTGTACACAAGCCCAATGGGACATGGCGTATAACTGTTAACTATCAAGAGCTAAACAAGATGGTTCCTCTTTTACATGCAGCTGTGCCCTCTACTCTTAACCTAATGAATACTTTAACACTAAAAACGTATCATTTTGTTTTGGATTTGGCAAATGCCTTTTTCTCCATTGCTATTGCTGATAAAGCACAGGGTCAGTTTGCCTTCACAAGGGAAGGCCGACATTGAACTTTTACTGTATTGCCCATAAACTATGTTCACAGCCCCACCATTTGTCATGGTTTAATAGCTAAAGACCTAAAAAAAATGGCAACATGCCAATTCCATTCAGGTATATCAATATATTGATGATGTAATGCTAACCTCTGATTCTCTTGCAGATTTGGAAGCTGCTGTTCCTATTCTGGGTGCCCACCTCAAAAGTCAAGGATGGGTGATAAATCAGGACAAGTTGCAAGGGCCTGGGTTGTCTGCCAAGTTCTTAGGTATTGTATGGTCTGGTAAAACAAAAGTAATCCCTGAAGCAGTAATTAATAAGATTCAAACTTTTCCATGCCCCACAGCAATGAAACAGCTGCAGAACTTTCGGGGTCTTCTAAGTTACAAGCAGGGGTTTATTCCCCAATTGGCACAGGTCTTAAAGCCTTTATATGTTAACAACAAAAAAAAGAAGCGAATGGAACTGGACTGACGAAGTCAAGCAGGCCTTTGTACAAGACAAAAGGGCTGTTAAACAAGCCCAAACTTTGTTATTTGCCGACCCCAGCTGCCCGTTTGAATTAGATGTACACATTACAAAAAAGGGCTATGATTGGGCGGTGTCAGCTATGGAGACAAGCAGAAAAGCATTATAGTCTCACAGAGAAGCATTTGGCAGCCATGTGCACTGCCGCACAAAATAGTAAAACCATAACCCAGGAAGCCCTGGTAAAAATATTCACCACCTACCCTATATAGAGATAGGTGCAGAATTGGATCGCCCGGCCACCAAGATGTGTGGCACAGGCAGCAACACAGGCCAAGTAGGAGGCCTATTTAAAACAGAGAAGCACTTTTGCTTCCAGTCCACTGAGTAAAGAATTGCAACAAGTTTTAGGTCCCTTAACATATGATAAAACACTGAACCCAGAAACCCCCTTGCAAGTCCCCATGAAGGAAACTTCCCCATACAAAGCCAGGGTAGGTACCGTGCCAAAACAGGCATAGTATACTAATAAAGCCAACCAAAAACAGTCAGCTCAATAAACTGCCATAGCCGTATGCCCTCTAACCGTTACCATTTGATATATATTAAAATTTAGTCAAAGCAGCCAATGGGCTGAATTGAAGGCCGCATGGCTCGTAGTGGGCCATAAAACTAGCCCCTTAGTAATATGTGCCAACAGTTAAGTGGTATTTAAAAGTCTTACCCTATGGCTGCCAAGATGGAAACACATAGATTGGTCAATAACCCATCAGCGCCTGTGAGAATGTCCCATGTAGGAAAACCTATAAAGATAAGGGTTGTCTGAGGAAGAAACAGTATACCATGTAGCTGCTCACTGCCCCCTTTTGCATCCAAGTAAGGATGAAGTAAATCAATTGACTAAGCTTACCCTGTGGGTAAACAGAGCTCAGGACACGGCTGTGTAGCTGCACTGAAAACTCCTACATGTTGGAGTCCCCATGATGATAAAGGCTGCATGCCTTTGAGAGTTGGCTGTGAATGCAGAGGCTGCTTGGGCAGTGTGCCGTGCATGCCCCCAATGTTACATCAAAAACCACTGCCCAGGATTATGGGTCAAATTGAGCAAGGCCGTGTCCTGCTCACGAAATAGCAGATACATTTTATCAGGCCATTACCTTTAAGTTGGCAGTGCCGACATGCTCTTATGGCCATTGACATGGCTGCAGGTTTGCTCTGTGTGTATCCTACCCCCTAGGTAACCCAAGCTGTAGCAGTGTAAGCATTAAAACAGTTGTGTGCCACATATGGCTGTCCCTTGACTATAAAAAGTAACAGAGGGTCCCATTTCAATGGGCAAATAGTGCAGCAATGGGCCCTCCGACAGGGCACACAGTAAGTACACCACGTGCCCTACAATCCTTTAGCAGCTGGCATGATTAAACATTATAATGACCTTCTTAAAACAAGCCTGCTTGCAACAGCCCAAAGAATTCCAACCTTGCGGAGGTGGCGTGATCACCTTTGTTTGGAAGTACAAGGTTTAAATAGACAACCCCAGCCAGGAGAAGAAACACCAATAAAAACCCTGTTGCAGCGTGCAGCTGCCCCCATTCAATTACATCCTACAATGGATCCACTTTTAAAACCACATGTGTGGAAAGGACAAATACTGCTACCAGTGCCCTCCATAATTCACGGAGGAGAAACAGTCTCTGTATCATGGCCCTAAACTTTAAAATCTCTCCATGTTCGATGGGTAGCTCTGGTAGTACCCTGGAAAGACAGGGCATGGTGTCAATTAACTGTAACCCCTTGAATTACTGTAGTATGGCCACTAAAGTTTATGGTGACCGTGCCTACCACTGCGGCCACCATACTAAAAAGTACATTCATTCTAGCGTTATGGCCCATCATGAGTTCCCCCATACTGTTACAGGCTGAAAAGAGTGTCTCACTAGCTGTGCCATAAAGCCCGAGGGTATAGTATACTCGCCCTGGGTGCACACTGCAAAGTAGCACTTTGCTGTCTAAAAACAATCAGCTGGGATGTGTCCTGTTAAATAGGCAGGATCTGCCTCTCCTAGTTACACTTACACATTTGTCTTACCACCCCTAAGAGTTCTGCTAACAAATTGCTGGCTTAGACCCATACCAATGCTCAAGTATACAATGTGTCCCACTGCTAGGTGTACACTAAACTTCCGGCCAGTTTGGTCAATGATTTGGCTTGAAGTATCACCCCTGCAACACAGGACAATGGAACATAGTTAGAAACGGCCAACACGAACGACAGCAAAATGGAAAGCAGTTCTTTGGCATATTAAAAAACTTTACCAGGACATGAATGTGTGTTCTCCATGGTTTAACTATACCCTGTATAATAAATAGGGCTGGCTCCCTGCTAAACATGTTAATCTGCAAAGCACTGCCCCAATGTGTGTAAAACAAAAGGGGAATCTCAAAAAACTAACAAGGGAGGTACCTCCAAGTTTGTGTAACACTACCCAAGTAGCGGTAGGCAGTTCCCACTGGTGAAATAACCAGCCATATGTCAGGACCAAACCCACCGACAGGTTGCCAGCTGGATACCTGTAAGTCTATGAACCCCATGGGTAGGCATTCCTCCCAGCCAATAGGAGCAGGCGTTGTACCTGGGAATGCCCCTTCATTCCAGGTTGCATTGTTTCCAACTCTAGATCAGAAACCCCGAAAATTGAAACATAGTATCTCATAAATAACACAAAACCAAACAAACACCCTGGTGCTTTTACCCATTAGCTATTCTCCTTCCTAAGGGAAGGGCCATCAAAGTTGAGTTAAATGAAGAGGACTTCGCGCATCATACTGCCCAAGCCCTGAATACTTCAGAACATGCAATTACCCAGTTAACAGAAGAAACTGATTAAACATGCTGTTTTGTGTTACAAAACCACATGGCCCTAGGTTTACTTACTGCAGCACAAGGGAGCACATGTGCATTAATACATATTGAATGTTGCATATATATTCCTAATAATAAAAATACATTAAAAAAAAAAACCTACAAGAAATGAACCATCAAATACAAAATATCCAGAAATCACAGGTGAACCCTGTACAAAACCAGTGAAAATCCCTAAATACTTAAAAATAAGGTCTTGGAGAAACCTTAATAGGCTTAAAATGCATACTTCTATGTTATTACTGTCTACATTGCTGCTATAGTGTTTAGTACAATGTACCCCACAGCTGCTAAAGCTGTTGTCCTCTGGGGCAAAGTGTGTGAGGGTTAAGACTTGGGCAGTGGCCCAACTACTGAATCAGATATTAGCTCACAGAGCCCTCTGTCTCCCCCTCAGTATGCCTTGCATCTAATTGTGCTCCTTCTGTGTAACATTTAAGTGATAACAGTAGTGTATGAATAACCCTGCAAATAAAGAACGGCCATGCTTGTTTGCCTGTTTGTCTGAAGCAGACTATGGCTGTGCCAGGATAAGCAAACTTCCCTCTCTGCCTAAGTTTTCCTTCCACCTACTTCCCTCACGGGCTACCGAGGTGGACACAGTGCACACAGTAAGGGCAGAATTCTCAATCCTAGTAAGTCTACTCTGTCAGTCATAGCCCTAATTGGGATAGCATAAGATCCTGAGATTCTGAGCAAGGATGGATGGTTTTTGAAAATATTGAAACCTATCTCCCTGGACCCCTCTTGTCTTCAGAAGTGGTTCACTTAGGAAGACCAGTAAGCACCATCCCCAATTCTGGCCCTTAAAGCCAATAAAGAGAATTTTTTAGATTAACCCTAGTCTAAACTAACAATATTATTCCTAACTCTAAACCTAACCCCAACCATATATTATCTCTAATTCTAACTGTAATGTGGACCTAACCATAAACAAATCCAAAGTTAAACCAAACTCTAGCCTTAACACTAACTCTAAACTTAAACATAATCTTAATAATCAACCCAACCCAAACACGAACTCTATTTATAAGCATAACTCTTTACCCTATGCCTATCTTAGGTCAGTAAATGAGTGACTCTCCATCTCTTTGGAACTCCCTTTTCACTGAAACACAACAATATTGAAATTAGGCTAATTAATAGCCCTACAAAGCTGCTAAGTGTATAAGTGAAAGGCTGAGTCTCTTGTATCTCACCCTAAATCAAAAGTTAACAATGACTAAGCTTATGAGGAAGGCATGTAGAAGGCTGAGATAAGCCAGAAACTTTTCTTCTTGTGCCAAAAAGTTAGCCAAGTGGTGAATGCAAAGGACAAGTTCTTGAAGGAAGTTAAAAGTGCTAATCCAGTGAAAAGGAAATGATAAGAAAATGAAATTATTGCTGATGTGGAGAAAGTTTTAGTGGTCTGGGTAGGGGATGAAACCAGCTACACCATCCCCTTAAACCAAATCCAAATCGAGAGCAAGGCCCTAACTCTGTTTGACTCTGTGAAGGCTAAGAGGAGTGAGGAAGCTGCAGAAGAAAAGTTTTAAGGTAACAGAGGCTCGTTCAAGAGGTTTAAGGAAAGAAGTCTTCTCATAACATCACAGTGCAGGTGAAGCAGCAGATGCTGTTGTAAAAGCAAGTTATATGGAAGATCTAGCTAGGACTGTTGTTGAAGGTGGCTACACTAAATGACACAATTTCTGTACAGACAAAACAGGCTTCTATTGGAAGGAGATGCCATCTGGGATTTTTGTACCTAGAGAGCAGTCAATGTCTGGCTTTAAACTTCAAAGGACAGGCTGACTCTCTTGTTCAGGGCTAATGGAGCTGGTGTCTTTAAGTTGTCCATTTTGCAAGGATTATTTTATGGGGAGCTGAGAACGTAATCTCTATGTCCACTTAACTGATCACAAATTAACTGAAGGAGAGTGCCCTGTGCTGAAAGCCCATAGAGGAGAGAGCAACAAGGGCTTCACCCTCTGCATGCTGCATGAATATCAAGGAATACTGTCCTGCATGATGAGCATCTGTCATAGTGACTGAGTGACAGTACCATGAAAATCCAGGTCTAAATATGACTAAGTCTACTAATCACCTTCTGTGACAGTTTGAGATTATTTCATGAATCCCAAAGACAGAAAGATTATGTGTGTAAACTAATCTATTCCTCTGGGTGTGATATCCTTTGACTGCCTTAAATTCAGTTGAGGGATCTTTGATTGGATTACTTGATAGATTTTCGTTACAGGCATTTTTTTTAATTAATTTTTTTTATTTTCAAAGAAGCTTTAGATTATATAACTATTACATGAAAAATATAAGGGATTCCCATATGCCTCACTCACTCCCTCTTCCACACTTTCCCACATCAACAACATCCCTCATTAGTGTGGCATATTTGTTACAATTGATGAACACACATTGAAGCTCTGCTACTAACTATGAATTTCAGTTTACATTAAAGTTTACACTCTGTCCTGCTCAATTTTGTAGGTTATGACAAAATATACAATGACCTATATCTGTCACAGCAATTTCATGCAGGAGAAGTGCAATGTCCTGAAAATGCTCCCATATTATGCCTATTCTTCCCTCTCCCATCCCTCACAACCTCTGGTAGACACCACCTTCATAGCAATGATAAAAGCTCTTCCATTGCTAGAATGATTGCAATTCTATAGCAGATTAATAATAAGTCTACTTTTGTCCATTGTCCGTTCCACAGTCTTGAGGACTTTGGGATGGTGAATCCCACTCTGCTTCTAATTGAGAGGAAGCTTAGATCCCATGGATGGATGGAACTATCTTGCTTGCAATTGCAGACACTCTCTGTTCCTTGGGATGGGTATTGTCCATCATCATCTCCTTGTTAGTTGTCTTTGGTGGGTCCAAAGAACTGAAGAGTAGGTGTTGCAAGTCTGCAGAAATTCAGGGCTCAACTGGCACATGGCACAGAATCTTCATTTCTAGACTGTTCTTGAGTCTTTTTTTCCTGTTTACTTTCTCTGATAATATTTTAGTAATATTTATTTTGTGATAAAAGATATTTGTTGACGAGTTTCATGGGTCTAAATCATGGGTTGTTACAGAAAAGTTTAGGGATTCAGCATGGTTTCTGGAGGAGATATCCCAGGAGGGATTCAAAGAGAAAACACATATGGTGCCAGGACCTAAATATACCAAATACTGGGACATGATTTCTGCCCCACAAAACTTCATCCACCAGAGGGGAATGGGGAATTTGAGCCCTTGTATATGTGCTTTTATTAAATTATTTAATCATTACCTTTTCCAACAACATTAAAGAAGGTGAAAATACATTGGAAGAGTGAAGAATAGCTATATTCTAGCTCACAACACTATTTTAAATTAAAATGTTTTATTTATACACAAACCAGAAATTATTATAATTTTAATTCCCTTCCTAAGGAAGTTAACTTGTCCATAGAATATTAAAAATATACCTTTTTGCTTATCTCATTTTCAATCAAGAGACTTGCCATGTTTGTCATTTTATCATGGCCCTGAGATGATGTTAAGCAACTTATAATAAGTTGCAGCTTACGGAAAATTCCTTTTGCAGGACCCAAATAATTCTGGCATTGTTAAAATAAATAAATCAATGTGATTTCACATTTTTTGTTACAAGATTGAACCAAGCAAAATTCATGAATCACTTTCACAGGAACAAATGTGATGATGACTTTTAAAATATCAAGTATGGCATGCTGTTTAGAACCATTTCAGATGCAACATCTACAGAACTTAAATCGTCAGGGCATGTAAGAGTGATGTCAGTGGCTGCCATATGTAAATCTGATGTGTTTCTTGTAGTAAATTTTCTCTTAAGAAGTCAAAATCTGAAGATAGTTTAAATTTGCATAGGGCTACTCACAATTAGAATTAGGAAGTCAGTAATGTCTATTTTTTGGTAATATATCAGTTTCTCATTATAATAGGTACTTTTTATATATTGATTCATCATTTCCAATTCTTTATTTCTCCTTTTGCATTGTTTTCAATGGAAAAATACATTTCTATGCCTTGCTAATGTCTTAAATTCCTCTAACATACTTTAAAAATCCTTCTCTGCAACAGATTGGAGGCAAGATGATTGGTCTTCTAATAAGAATGCTATTTTGCATATTGTAAAGATATTTCATGAGAATGCCAGAATCACTCATTATACTTGGATCAAAATATTATTTCCACCATTCTGAGTTGCATAGAAATACTGCATCTAATTGCACTGGATATTACTGATTTCAGCATATTGTATTTCCTCATTTGATATTATAAACATCAGTATTTGATATGTGTTGCAAATTTATGTGGGAAGTGACCTAATTACAATTGAGGCCCATTGGGTATATTAGCTCCCAGCAGGAAAGATCTGTGAACCCTGTTCCCAGAAAGGGAGGTTGCTTTTCTCAACTTGGAGGAGAGTCACACAATTCCAAGTCATGCCTAAACTCACACTCTCTCATACACCCAGTTAATGTATAAGGTCAACATGGTGCCTCTGTAGGCAATAAGCTCTGCTGTCACCTCAGATACATCCTGACCCTCAGGACTGTTCTGGATTCTTGGGCTGGAACATCCTCTACACCTTTGGAGATGGAACACATGTATTGAGGGTTTTGCAGTTTATGTGAATGGAAGCAGTGGTGAGGTGAGTGTGTACATTTAGGAGTTTGCCATGTCTCTGTGCATCTCCACGTTTTTGTGAGACATGTGTTTTAGTATTGGGAGTGGGTGAAGGGATTTGGGTTCCTTATCCATTCCTCAATTAAGGGAGTATGTGTTTTTGTGGTCCATGTGAGAAGCATTTTGAGTAAAACATTCTTGGAGTTATAGAAGGCATAGGTAAGTGGAGAGTAGAGGCAAGGGATCCCATGTGTCGTGAAGGGCATCTTTATGAAGACATGAAAAACCTTCCTGAAAATATGTATCTCTGTGGTTTTGGCTGCATATGTTCTGAGCTTGTAACATGGTCTGTATCATTAAACAGTCATCTATTATCTTTCCTGAAACAGAGTTCTTACTATACCATCCACAGAAAGCCCATCTTAATTTGAGAAGGAAAGAATACATAGCAAATGTGTGGGATGAGAAAGGACCACTTACTATGTGTAAAAATGACCAACATGGTAAAACAGTTTTGGGGGGCTTTTGTTTTTGTTTTTGTTTTTTGGGGCCTTGGTCCCATCAAACAAGCAGTTCTTTAAGAATTGCCTGAAAATCCAGTGAATTACTCAATGAATTCTGTGGTAAAGAAATATCCTTCAGGAAACTCAGAAACATTTAGGTTGGAAAATTTACAGTTTTACCCGATTTTAAATTTTCTGTCATCTAGGGAAATATTTCCCTAGAGAGACACATGTCAAAATATATTTGTTAGGGAAAAGGAATCTTTACATTAATGGGTCAATATTCAATCAAGGCATTGGATGTGTAATGTGCCAAGGCCCAAGTTACCAGGAGGAAAAGGGTTTCAGAATTTAAGCAGAATTTAAATGTGTAGTTACATGTATCAAAAATAAAAAGATATAAGAGAAGCTGAAGATTTGAAAATATTCACAATTGAAACATATTCTTAACAGAGCACTCTGGGTTCTGGGTCTCTAGGTCTTGGCTATGTTGCATAGGAGAATTTAAGGACATGCCATAGGGCAGGCAAGGGAGTAAAGAGTTTATTAAGAAACAAGAAAAGTAGAAAAATACACAGTCCAAGACACGGATTGTGGGTGTGGCACAGGGTGAGTTGTACAATTGGGGCCCCAGGTTAGGCCTTTTAAGACCTTTCCTCCTCCCTTTTCCTAATGTTGGGGACAGACCCCAGCTGTTTGCTGTTCTGACTGGTTGCCTTACAATCCCCACCTGTTAGCTCCTGGGGACCAATGGGAGGCCTCTCTCGCATTATCTGGGGCTTTCCATTGAAACTGGAAAGAGCTCCAAATGGGACCTCATGGCCAGGGCATCGTGGGGTCTTTCTGGCTTTGTTCTTTATTAACAGCCTTTACCTGAGGAAGTTTCAGGTAAAGTCCAAAGGGTCCTGTGGCCATGTGTTCTGTCAGGCATGTTCTCTGCTGGCTCCCACCTGTGATTTTGGTCTCAGCTGTGACTTGTCTTCCCTCTTTTCCTTATGATAACCTGCATCAATATCATGGAAAACATGAAATGCTGGGAATGACCAAATCCCAGAATGGAAAGAAGGAAATCCTTGTGGACCACACAGAGTATGGAGATACTGGAGATAATATTACCATCCTATGAAAACTTGTTAGCCCTTGTCACTTCCAGACACTGCAACACCAGCCAGGAGCTGTATCCAAGAGTATGTGAGACTAGATTTTATAAAGAATTTCAGTGTTTAACTTCATACAGAAGAGGATTGTTTATTTATGAGATGATGCAGCTGTATCCAGTGAATGCTGGGGAAAAATCAATCATGACAACCCAGTGGCTCTTGAATCTTAAAGGGTCCAATGGGTTAAATATTTTAGTTTAAAAAAGTACATGAAAAGTCACTTCCTAAAACAAATAGCAAAATAATCTAAATAAAACAGAACCCAAAGCAGACATAGCAAGTGGATTTTCCACAGTATTGAATGTTTGTAAACATGAATTTTAAGAATTCTAATAGAGTCAAATTCCCCTGTAAAAATTTTTAAAAAGAGATGCTCAAGAAAAACCTATTTAACTCTACATGCACGTGGCTACATTTGTATTTAGAAAGAGGAAAATGTCAACTTTCTGGGTAGCATGGAAATATAGGAATTTTATCAAAAAGGAAATAATGAAAAAGCATCTAGCTTGATCTCCTTTCACTGATCAACATTAAAAATAGGGAATCATAGATTGCTGAATGATGAAAGAAGACATGTATACTAATCTTAGGAGGGTATTGCAGATCTCAGATGAAGTGTCTCTACCACCATGGAGTTTTGACACCTTTGACCCCTACATGGATATTCTCCTGGATACCCAGGTGGCTCAGACTGTAAACCAAGCTCTGTAATAGTTGGTGAAGTCTGAAGAGCTGGATGGTGCAGATTCCTATCTTTGCAGCACGTGTGAAAGGAAGGGGTGGGTGTCCAAGGTATTGACTTTGCACACCTCACCACAGGCCTTGATCCATGTCCTGAAAAACTTCTCAGATTTCAAAGGCCACAAAATTGCATAGGATATGGAATATCCAGAGGGTCTCAACATGTGAGCATAGATGCTTCAGCCGAATAGCACAATGCTGGTGTATGGTCTCTATGCCCTGCTAGTCCAGGCCAAGCCGACTTGTCACACTGGATGTTACCTCTGTTACATCAAAGCTGGGAGTAACCCTGCACATGGTTCACCAGTCCCTTCTATTGAAACCTACATGTGATGCTGGAG